>ML861684.1:7500-23997 GCA_009831015.1 Picea engelmannii | reverse complement strand
AGCATGTCTGCACTGGCCAAAATCATGTTCATACCTTAACCGTTTTGGGTTGTTTCCTTCTGTTTTCATGAGTCGTATTGACCAATGGTTGTTTTCCTCACCTTGCTAGATCTGATTCGAATATTGGTTGAAGAAGTGGATTTTTAGGTCTGTGGTTGAAGAAGCGGGTTGTCAAGACCGTGGTTGAAGAGGCAAGTTGTCAGGCATTTGAGAAACTCTCTCCAGGTGAGAGAGTGTGTTGAGGAGGAGAGATCTCCTAGAAGGAGACTCGTAGCTTCTACAGAACTCTGATAATTATAGTCTGGTCTGTTGCTGAATCCCAAGGCAAGGGAGGTTGAGCAGCCGATGTATTATATGACAATGAAGGTGCATACTCCTGGGGTGGGATAGGCAGGTGGGGAATGAGAGTCTTTGAATAGTGGACGTAAGTGGCTCCGGGGAAAGAATCCTTGCTCTGAAAATGTGTGACTTCCTTGTTGACCTTGCCTAGCCTAGGAATCCCTTGCTCGATGGAGCTTAGTCCCAGCTTGGGGGTGACCTACTGCTGAGAGTGATGAGCAGTGTGGTCTAAGGCTGGGAGGTTCGTGGAAGGTCTACATGCAGTTGGTGGTTTTACTCCAGTTAAAAGATAAGTATCATTTCCATGCTTAATTATATATGTTATGCATGTTTGTGTCTTTGAAATGTTATCATGTATTTCGTTGCATGTATGAATTACTGTTAATTACATTGAGTCAATATGGTAGCAGTATCTCTTTGTTATTTGATTAAAACTCATTAAATATGCATTATATATATGTGTATGTATGTTCCGCATAGTAGCGTTTCCCGGCCTGTTGGTGGCTGGGGACGTTACAATTGGTATCAGAGCTAGTTGAGATAAGTCAAGTGTCTGGGAAGTGGCATTTCCCAGCCTGTTGGTGGCTAGGGAATTTACAATATATTTTGTCTCTTCTTATGCACTTGAAACAACAAGGAGAATCTAACTACAAATGAAATCGATGTTGGTATTTTCATGTTTTTTTGCATCTCCCTGTAAGAATTTTGCATATTTGTTGGGGTGTGAAAATGAAAAAAAAAATGGTGGCTGGTTGTGGCTTTGTTGGAGGAGTCTGCACCTTTTTGGGTGCCCAAATTGGGAAAATGTTTTCCAACTATATAGCCATGGAAGGATTTCTTCATTTTTTTGGGTACCCAAATAAAAAAAAAGGTTGGTCTCCAACTATACATTTATGGTATGATATCTGCATTTTCTCGATGCCCTAATTGAAAAAAAAAAGACTCAGCATGAATTGAAACATGAGCTTGAGATCTTCAGAACTCGCTATAGATATTGGAGAGTTTGGGCATTGGAATTCATACAGGCAAGTGCAGTTATTGGTGATGTACAAACGCATAAGATTGTTCAGTAAAAAAACCCCATAAAAAGTATCCAAATGTAAATAACTCCATAAACGAAATGGGAAGCACGAGGAAAAACCCCATAAAAAGTATCCAAATGTAAATAACTCAGGCCCATCCTTTGAACCGTCGAAATAACTTTCTCCTCTGGGAACAACCATCAGGAATTTCCAATAATATTGGAAATTTGTCATTGTTAAAACTGGTAGTGATAGAACATGACACTATCAGAAGAAAATGTCCACAGTGATCTTGCTTCATGGTAAAATAGTAATCGGAAAGTTTCTTGTTCCCAATTTTGAGGTTTGGTTATATCTAGGGTACAATGGTGAAGCTCCACTGGTTTTGCATTGTCTTGTGTTTGGCAAACTCTTGTCCGTATCCCATGGCCCCGATTATTTTCTCATGGCAACATATACCAGGTGTAAGAGAAAACCAATGCCACATGTGTTTTTTTATATATCAAATTTTTTGATGCAAAGGTCGATGTGTACTGCTCTATGGAACCTTGTGGGATCTCTCTTGGGGCCTTCTGTGTTCATGTGTTGCCTTGTGCCTCGACTTTCAATACATTTGGTGTTTACTTGGTTCTTGGTTGTATGCTTCGTTCTGGAAAATTAGTAATACATTCAGGATCTTGGTAGTTTTTCTATGATCTTAAAGAATATACAGGACATGCTTTGCCTTTTAATATAAGCTATCTGATGCAAATGTAGTATGTGGCTCATTTTAGCACTTTCCTTGATCGATGAACTTAGGAAAATTCATCTCTAGGAATAACTTGAAATAAAAGGATATATACTACGTGAAGTCCAATGGAACTATCATATCAAAGATAGGACATTAAAATTCAAATTCGTCGTTGTTATACTTGCGGTGAAGTTGAAAGTACAATAACTTTACTTAAACATCCCAAAATTGATTTTCTGGTGGCTTTTCGATGATTCTCTTATACAAACACATCGTGGAAAATATAAGCATGGCTCGCTTTATCTATTCCTTGATTGAAGAACCTATTCACATATTTAATGCACTTCATAGTTACTATTAATACCATCAATGGGGCTTTCTTACACCAATTCTCGCTTCCGAAAATTGCCATCCCCTTTCTTTTTTCCCTCTACTTTCCCTTTCTGGTTACTTAGTCATTTTTCGGAAAATGTCTAGGTGTGGGAGTTGGTAGATTCACGTCTTCAAATTTCCACTGATACTTTATCTCACCAACCCGACCGACCGCTTCCCTGATTCATATTGAACAAAAAATTTGGATCGTGGGTTTCCGAATAGGCGGGTTCAACATTGTGTTTCCATTGTTCCGTCGCCTGCAAAAAACACCCAGACTTCCTCGATCTACAAATTAGCAAACAAATTCCCCTTTTTATCGTTTGATTTTTCTTTTTATTTACCTGGTCTTTTTTTCGAATGTGTCATTTTTCTGAATGTCTCATGCTTTTATATACAGCACCTGAAGTTCTGCAATATACAAATTGACCCTCGAAATCTTTTATTGTCTCATGTTCGGTGTTATGCATTTTGCAATCAACAATTGGGGTAGATACAATTTGACCATCGGGCCCTCATGTCTCCTGAGTAGAGCGTGTGGCCCTGTTTTCAAGCGCGTCAATATTCCATGTTTCGAGTATGTCTCGTGCTTTTATATCACGAGTCCAACCAACTGCTATCCCATTGCATACTTGGCCATTATTACCATCGTCAGTTCCTGGCCAGGCTTTCTCAACAATGCACTTCCATTGTTCCACTACCTACAAATAGCACCCGAAATACCATGATATACAAATTGACGATCGAAATATGTCATTGTGCCATGTTCCATGTTACACATTGTGCATTCAAAAGTTCAGAGGCATAAAATTTGACCATCGGCCCCAAACATCTCTTGAGTATATCGTGTGACCCTATTTTTGAAGCCTGCCTAACCGCTTTACATACTTGTCCATTTCTTGGAATCTCTTTTGCGGGTTGGCGGGTGGACAAAATGTACAATGCTTAATCACTCTTCACCATCCCCGTCACCTTCATACTTATTTCTAGATATGAAAATATTAATCTTTAATTCTAGTAGCTCATCATGCAAGAACCGTTAAGAATGTCATTAATGTCTAGAAGGCCGGAGTATATTTGTCATTAATAAAAATTAAACCAAGATTTGTGGAGAAGAGTTTTATCCTTTCCAAGTATTCATTTCAAGCATGATGCAATCTCTTTCTTGCGTCAGCTAGTTGGCACCTTTACAAAATCTCTAATCCTTAATCTCTCTTCGTCGTCACCGCCACCTTCGCACTTTTTTCTAAATATGCAATTAGTAAGCTTTAATGGTACAGCTCATTACACACGAATCGTGGAGATTATCATTGATCAACGAAAGGCTCAAGGAGATCTTCCATTGATACGCATTAAACCAAGATTTGCGGAGGGTTATATTATCCCTCCCAAATTTTCATTTCAAACATCATCTAGAGAAAATGAAAATTCTCGTTAACTTATGGCAGCAGTTATGTCCAGATACAGTAAACACATTCAGGTATGATGGCCAGAGGTTCCAGTATTCCAGGGCATATTCTTACTACTCATCTCCCTCTGCCCAGGAGAAAAAGAGGAGATGGTCCCTTGGTGCACTAGGAGATATATTTCAAGCCAAAGAATTCCAAGGCAACCTCACCTACTCAGACAACCTACTCGCCTGCATTGATGGTTGGCGCAAAGGTTGATGTGATCGATTTCGAGACGGAAGAAGGTGATCTGATGGACGATGATACGGCAATGGATGATGGCAATGCAGAAGTTGTTCCCACCCCTGCGCCCAAATTGAAATCAACCATAACAAGGGGCACTTCCCATCTCGGCGATGGCGGCCTTAAAAACACCAAAATAAGGGGTTTCAGAAAAGAAACCGACGTTGAAAGCAATAGACTCTTTGCATATCAAAAGTAGGAATTCCAAAGTTCCAAATTAGTTCTTTCTGGCATAATTCACTGTAAGGAAATGATCTATTGATGCTCCCAGAGATATATTTCAAGCCAAAACATTATTCAACTACGAAACCACTCTCCTGTTATCTGGATATACAATTAACATCTTAGGGGATGAGGACCAGAACTCCCACTGGTGCAAGTCATATTCCTACTACTCATCTCCTTCCGCTAAGAATGGACTAATTTGGGCCTCTGGAATTTCTCGTGCAACCTGTGTCCCTGAAGTCTTCAACTGTGAGGTGGTGGTTTCTTGGTGTGTCCCTGAAGTCTTCAACTGTGAGGTGGTGGTGTCTTGGTGGTTTCTTGGTGTGTCTTCTTCCTCACGGGAAGCTTGTGAGAACTATCAATTTTACCGTAGGACTGTTGTTCATCTGTTTCAATCCAAGGATTTATTCCACTACGGAACCACTCTCATGTTTCTTTGTCGCCTTAGGTATTCCGCAAGATATTGAGATTAGGGCAACGACCATTGACCCTCTGAGGAGAAAACTGCAAGGATTTCCTAAAAAAAATCATGGTAATCAGTTTTGTATGCATGTTGAAGAGCATCTCGATGGCTTCTGCATGTTGCAGGTCATGTGCATGTGTTTATGGAAAATATGTTCAATGTTTTGGTCCAAAGATCTCGGTCCAATTTCTATGGATAGATATACACTACCCAGTATTCTTTTTTTTTTTTAATGGATTTACTGTTAAAAATTTTGCCTTGGAATCTTGGTTGCTTCTTCTTTTCTGAATTTAACACCTCTTCTCATTGGCATGGTTTGATAGTCTTGTAGTTCTTCAATATTGTATTGGCTCAAGTAATTTGACATAAAATGGAGCATTTAACAATTATATGACAATGCATTGTGTCGATCCATCAAGTTTTATGGAAACAAAAATGAATTCCATGCAGTTTGAAACCAACGTTCAATTATATTCGTAATGCAGATAGAACATAGCAAGACCAAATCATAATGCGGCAGTCTGGGCCCCGCCATAGAAATTTCGTTTTCATCCCAGCCTTGCTAAGTAAACAATTTCTTATTTCCCTTTCACTTGCTTGATTCCTTTAGTTCGAAAGGGAATATTTTATTAGTTGTCCATCCCATGGCCTATATTTGAGCATTTTTTACTTTATTAATGAAATTACCAAATTTCTTGTTCGTGAATTAAAAAAAAAAATGATATATGGTGGTTGTAGTCAAATGGGACTATGAAATCAACTACAATATTAAAATTCAAGATCGTCGTTGTTGTTTCTAGACATGCAATTATTAAGTTTTAATGCTAACAACCCATCATGCAAGAAGTTTAATACTTAAGTTAATATGTTTAAGTCATGGAAGAATGTATCAAGAACACAATTACTCCCACAAGTTGCAATAAAATCTAATCTTCAACAAAGAAATTGCTCACATGCTTTTTAATGGTACAAGCACAATAGAAAACGAATAAGTGGATAAAGTATTGGACTAGAAAATGATGGTTTTGCAACAATGGGGCTTGTTTGAAACCAATTCCCGCTTCCAAAAATTGCCCTCCGCCTTTCTATTTTCCCAGTCTTTTATCCCCTGTAATTTCTCTTTCTGGTTACTTAGTTGTTTTTCATTCATACGTGCGCGGGTTGGCAGATTCACACGTTCACATTTTCATTCATGATTTTATATCGTGATTCCAACCGAGTGCTTCCCCTTTATCTAAATTGCAATTTTGTTTTTTCGTGACCTACAAACAACACTCTGGCTTCTGCGATATGCAGATTTACTTCTGGACTCCCACATCATCCCCTCTTCCGTGTTACACATTTTTCACTCAAATGTTCTGATACATAAAATTTGACAGTCAGGGCCTTGTTGAGAACTCAACACACCCTAAAAAGGTCTATGTCAAATTTTTACTTTTTGGGTACCACTTGATCTTTCGCACTGTCTAATTGCACTTCAGTATGAAACTATTGTCTGTGCTTATCATTTATGTTTTCAAGTTGAGTCCTTTAAAGTCTGCTTGAACATGTGAAAATCATCTTAACTTTAAAATGGACTAACATTTACTTAAGAAATTGACAGTCTAAAGTTTTCCCCAACTCTCTTAGGAAATTCGGCATCGGGAAAGATTAAAAGGGACGAAAATCGCTTGAGAAAACCAAAATAGTCGAGCGTCGAATTTGACCAACGTCGGTAGAAGGAGGTCTCTCATCTTCGCGAATAAGATTCACTAAAGATATCACCGAAGACCAATCCAATCGACATCGGAAAAAGATTAAAAGAATAAGTGTTGCGTGAAGTAAAGGTGATATCACCGATCGTCAACTTCCGAAATATTTTCGGCATCAGTAATTTACGAAGATGATAACCCATGAAGAAAACTACGCGTTAATTTTACTTTTGAACGCCGATCCCCGACGCCATCTCGGCATCGATAGTCGCAATATCTAGCTCTTTTTGCGCATTCAACGTGAACGAAGCCCAAGTGCAATCCTTACCCACAAGCCAAGTTCTGGATTTTATTTTTAATAACCCCCGATTCAGTAACTCCACGTCAACATCAATCAGCATCGGAAGTTTCTAAAGGAAAATATCAACGAACTTAGAAAGAAACTCAGAACAACGATAATTATAAAATCACATAATTTACGTGAAGCTTAGATAAAAAACACGGTAGATTTACATACAAAGAGGGAACACGATACATTCAACCGCAAAACATTTTTGAAATCTCATATATTAAGGCTCCCGCCAAGCTCAGGTTACATACAAATAAACACCACCGACGACTTGACTAACCGGCCCGGTTACATTGAGAACGTAAAAACCGTCACAACAAACAGAGAAAACTATCAAACGTCACTTCGGAGAATGCAAAAAAAGATTCTACCCATCATGTATCTCATGCACACAGACCTTCTCCGGGACTACTCCTCACGCCTTGTAGTGTTTTCATTTTTTCCTTCCTCGTCATCCCTATGCTTAGCACAACTGCACAATCGTAAATTATGCTTCCTGAAGCTATCTCTTAGCCAATCTGTGCTTCCTTCGTGACCCTACGGTGTCGATACCTCCTGGTTCTTCACTGCCAACTATCTCCACAATTCTCTATTTTCTTGATAAAGTTCGGCTATGGCGAGTTGGGCCCGCTCTAGCTGCTGGATGGGACTTCCAATGGAAGAACCTGATGTATTTTCCCTTCCCATTCATCTCCCGCTTCCTCGACTAGTAGTCCCGATAGGCTCCGGCCAGGTAGTGTGCATTGTAAACTCCTCAGTGGTCGGGTGTGCACTCAACTCAATTGGGAGGTGGCCTTCTCCTCCTATTTTCTTATTTTTTCTAGTCCTTCCCCTCCTCCGTGGTGTCTGCTTTTGAGAGGGAACGGCCTCCAACATATGTCCTTCAGATGTATTTTTCTCCACTCCTACCTCTACTTGAGATGCTGACATTGTTTTCGAGCAAAGGTAGGTACCTCCTATTGAATCTTCAAGGACACTTGATGCCAATAAGAAAGAGTCCCAGGCACATTGGGGCTCAGACCTAGCGCTCTGGCTACCTCGCAAACCTCGTCCCTTGTTTAAAGGGGATCCCATAGTGCGACAACGTATTGGCTTAGATGTCTATGAATGAATAAAAGACTATGACACAGAGTTTTTCTAGAATTGAACTCGCAATACCAACGCTACCGATTAATAAACTCGGCTGATGCGTAGAATCCCCACAGAGCCTCTAGAATTTATAGTAGAATGAGGAAGAAAAACAAAATGTGCCAAAGAACACTCACGCCTCGTGACAAGATGTCTTGAATATTTAATGCGTCACAATTGCTCGGCGGATGCAATCCATAATGCATGAAATGTCATCAATCGCAGTTGCAGGGAATATACGGTACGATCATTCCAATCTCTTTAATCTCCCCAGCTTCCATTATTAGCGAATGATAGTTAACACACTTGGTGATACGGCTTATGGAGGAACAAATTGCCTCGACCTGAGCAATTTAACGACTTCCTTATTACAGTATCCAACCTTTTGGGAGCGTACACGCACTTTTGACACATGTTCGGCTCTGGCATCCTTTCCCAACCCCAAGGGTTAATCGGCCACTGTGACGGTTTCAATGCTCGTATATTCCATACCTGATTTTCCACGCTATGGTGCATGGATGTAACTCATTCAAACTAAAGAGGAGTGGCGGCGTGGAAAAGGACATTACAGGTCATTCAAAAGGGAAACTAGGATCATCTAAGTATTAAATGATCAAGACTAACAAGCTCTACAGGTACACATTGGTCTATTATGTTTATGTTTACATCTTACTATGTGTTGCCTAATAAGTGATTTCTAAACTACCTCAACCCCGATTGCAAGAAAGATCCTCCCGACTACTGAAAAAATTTTGCTTTATAACCTCACTGAGGAACTCAAAAGAAACATCGAAGCAAAATCAGCAAAGTAATGAAGGATATCGGACTTCCCGAGTTCAGCAACCCCGACAACTTCGTCGACCTAAGCGATGTAGTAGAGTCGCATACCAAACAAGATTCGCTATCGACCTAAGAGCTCGCAAAGATGACCGACGTGAGGCCAGGGAAAGTGCAACGATTTGTAGAGCATCCAATCAAAGCTCGAACCGTGCTACAGTAGTTGAAATCCAGTCTAGTGAAGTACCAGACACATGCGATGGACATAATAGGAATACATGCGGCTTCGATGGAACAACACAAATTTCCATGGGCCCAAACTTGTGAAGAGTTATTTATCAGTTGGTCTGAGTATGAGAGAAATCACCCTTTTTAAGAGATATCTCAGGCTGACTGTTAAAGAAACTGTTAGTATAGAATGCCACATGGCAAATTTTGTTTTTCTTAAACTGAACTTAACTGTTAATTTCAGTTAAAATTTACATTATAAATAAAGACATCGACCAATTAGTCAGGTTCAATGGTTGTTGTAATAACTCTTGATTTTTGGTTGTTAAGAATTGTTTTGAAGATGCTATGAATTGAGAAGTCCTTCTAGACCAGAGACAAGTCATTTTCATCAAATGCATGTGATTGTACGTGGAGAAGAACTATTTCCCATCTCATTTCATGAATGATGTTGTAATGAGTAAGAGCTATTTAATCTATTGTCAAATTATCTAATGCAATATTTTGTTGTTCTTTACTTTAAATGATGAAGACGAATCGTTGTGTTAACATGTGATGAATGATTATGGTAGATGAATTATTTTGCTTGCCATTATCTTATTTGCATATGTGTTTTCTTTCTGATAATTAGTTTCTCAGACAGTAATTGGATGCTCACGAGGTTAATGTATTAGTACTAGGTCTGTGGTATAGAATCATTGTATGCATGTTTGAGCAGCGGGTTATCCCAAGTTCAACCTCTTCCCCAGTAGTTAGAATTTAATCTTGTTTGTCACCAAGTTGGTTTATGTCGACTTCCATCTCATATCGGTCTCACCCAAGAGAAAATACAAAAAGAGATAGTCTAATCGCAAGATCTGGTGAATCGTTCCACCATTAAACGCTGCAGAGTCTAATTGGGCCTCGGTGGTGTGTTTGGTTCCTACTGTTGAATCAGGGATTTAGGACCCATCAACAGGCCTTATGTCTCCTCGAGAACCCTTGTCACCCTATTTTGAAGCCTATACCACCGCTTTCGACACTTGACCATTTATTGATATCTCTTTTGCGGATCATCGAGTTGGCAGGTTCAAGAAATTTCCAATTTCTAGTTGTTGTTTCTCGTGCCCGCTACCTTTAGACTTCTTTCCAAGTATATGCAATAAGTATACAACTTCTTCATAAAAATACAGAAAATATCTTTCCAAGAAATGGAATATCTATTGCAAATTTGAATATATTGGACCTTCTTTTTCCTCTTTTATACTTAACCAAATTCCCGTTTATTTTTCCCCTCTACTTTCTCTTTCTGGTTACTTAGTCATTTTTCTGAAAAATGTCTCAATGCGTGCGTTGGTAGACTCACGGGTTCACATTTGCGCTCATACTTTTATATTGCGACTCCAACCAACCGCTACCCATTGCATGCCTAGCCACTTTTCAGATTGTGGATTCCTGGGAAGGTAGGCTCTATATTGCACTTCCATTGTTCTATGACCTGCAAACAGCACCCAAACCTCCACGATATACAAATTAATTGTCGCACTACCACATCATAACCTCTTCCATGATACACATTTTACACACACAATTTCCGAGACCTGCAATTTGACCTTCGGGTCCTCATGTCTCCTGGGAAACTATTGCCCCCCCCCCCTTTTGAAGCCCCTGCGTCCGCTTTCCATATTTCACTGTTTCTTGGAATCTCTTTTGTGCCTCCAATTACATACTTACCCAACTTTTTCACTTGCGGATTCCGAGACAGGTAGACTGCACTTCCAATGTTCCTTGACCTGCAAACAACCCCCAACTTCTGCTATAAACAAATTGACTTACGAACTCCTACATCAGCCCTTCTTTCGTGTTACACAGTTTGCACTCAAAAGTTATGATCAATACAATTTGACCGTCGGGGCCTCACGTCTCCTCAGGAACCCTTATCAACATATTTTAAATCTCGTCTGACCGCTTTCCACACGGTCATTTCTTGCAATCTCTTTCGTGGATTGTCGGGTTGGCGGGTTTAGACAATTTCCAATTCCTAGTCGTTGTTTTTTGCGCCCACCACCTTTGCACTTCTTTCCAAGTACATGCAATAAGTATATAACTTCTCCAAAAACATGCATAAAATATCTTGTCAAGAAATGGGATATCTATTACAGATGTGAATATATTATCCCTTCTTTTTCGTCTTCTATACTTAACCAAAATCTCGTTTCTCTTTTCCTTGTACTTTACCTTTCTCATTACTTAGTCGTTTTTTCTGAAAATGTCTAGCTGCATGGGTTGGTGGACTCACGGGTTCACATTTTCACTTGTGATTTTATATCGCAACTCTGACCGACCGCTTCCCCATTCCATACCTAGCCACTTCTCTGACCATGGATTCCCAGGTAGGCGGGCTCTAGATTGCACTTCTATTGTTCTGTGACCTACAAACAACACCCTAAATTCCATGATATACAAATTTACAACCAGACTCTCACATCATACCCTCTTCCGCGTTACACAGTCTACCTCTCATCCCCTCTTCCGTGGTAGACATTTTTCACTCAAAAGTTTTGAGACATACAATTTGATCGTCGGGTCCTCATGTCTCCTGTGGAACAAGTGTCACCCCATTTTGAAGCTCATCGATCCTCTTTCCATACTTCGCCATTTCTTCGAATTTCTTTCGCGGATCATTGGGTTGGCGAGTTCACGAAATATCCAATTCTTAATCGGTGTTTCTTGTGCCTGCACCCTTTGCACTTCTTTCCAAGTATGCAATAACTGAGGTTTATTGCTAACAGCTCACCATGCCTCGAGGAGACCGTCATAATAATTGTTCCTACACAACTTGTACAGAAACATGTAGAAAATACCCTTCTAGGTAATGGGATATCTATTACAAATAGTTACCGACTTTTTCTCTTGTGGGTTCAGGGACATGCGGGTTCAAGATTGCCCTTGCGTTGTTCCGTGACCTTCAAACAACACCCAGAATTCCACGATATACATGCATAAAAGATCTTGCCAGGTAATGGGATATCTATTACAAATTTCAATATATTAGTGAAAATGAGTCTGACTGACCGTTTCCCTATTCCATACTTACCCACTTTTTCGATTGCGGGTTCCCAGACAGGCGGGCTCAAAATTGTCCTTCCATTGTTCCACGACCTGCAAACAGCACCCGGAATTCTGCAAATATACAAACCGTCCATTCGAATGCCCCATCATGCACTTTTCCCTTTTACGCCTTTTGTAGTCAAAATTTCCAAGACATGCAATTTGACCACTGGGCCCTCACCTCTTCTCACAATCCCCTGTAACCCTATTTTGAAACCCATCCAACCGCTTTTCATAATTGGCCATTCCTTACTTGCTCTTCCTCGTCCCCGTCATCTTCGCACTTGTTTATAATAAAAAATTGTTTATAAAAAACATTAAAGACATATAATTTGACTATTGGGCGCTCACCTCTCCTCTGTATCACTTGCAACCCTACTTTCAATCCCTTCTGACCGATGTTCATACTTATGTATATATAAAAGAGTCTTATTTACAAGAAAAAAAGATTGTGTGTGTGTGTGTATATATATATTATCTGTGTGTGTATATATAAGGTCTTATTTCTAAGTATGTAATTAGCAAGCTTTAATGTTAAACTAGGATTTGAGGAGATCTCCCATTAATACGCATTAAACCAAAATTTCTGGAGGGTTATATTATCCCTTCCGAGTGTTAACTTCAAACATCATGGAATGCCATTTGCACATCGTTGGGTTTGACTATTCACAAAATATTCAATCCTTAATTCCAAAAACGAGTCTGAATGGTCGTTTCCCTATTCCATACTTAGCCACTTTCCTGTAATTCCACAAATATACAAACCAGCTGTTGAACTGCCCCATCATGCTCTCTTCCGTTTTACACGTTTTGCAATCAAAAATTCTGAGACATAAAATTTGACCGTCGGACACTCACCTCTCCTGAATATCCCGTGTAACCCTATTTTGAATCTCGTATGACCACTTTTCATACCTTTCCATTCCTTGCTTTATTTTCCCCATCTCCGTCACCTTAGCACTTGTCTATAATTAAAAATATTTATAAATGTGTGTGTGTGTGTGTGTGTGTGTGTGTCTTGTTTTTAAATATGCAATTAGTAAGCTTTAATGCTAACAGCTCATCGTGCATGAACTGTATAGATTTTCATTGATGAGCGAAAGGCTTGAGGAGATCTCCCATTAATACACATTAAACCAAGATTTGTGGAGGGTTATATTATCCCTTCTGAGTGTTGATTTCAAAATCATGGAATATCGTTCACACGTTGTCGGGTTGGCACGTTCACGAAACCTCCAATCCTTAATTTATCTTCATCGTACCCGCCACCTTTGCACTTCTAAGTATGTAATAAGTAAGATTTATTGCTAACAACTCATCATGTAGCACCCATAGAGATTGTCATTAATGAGAAAAAGGCTCGAGGAGCTTTCCCATTCATAAGCATTGAACCAACATTTGCGGAGGGTTATATTATCCCCTCCAACTATTCATTTCAACCCTCGTCTGGAGAAAATGAATGTTCTCATAAACTTATGACACCATCTCGACAACAGTTCTATGGAGATACAATGAACATATTTGGGTGCGAGGACCAGAACTTCCAGTGGTCTACGGAATATTCTTATTACTCATCCCCTATCGCCCAGAAAGAAATAATTTGGACCTTTGGGATTGCTCATGCAAGTTGTGTCCCTGAATTTTTTGACTGTAAGGAGCCAGTATCTTGGTGCATCAATAAATATATTTCAGGCCAAATAATTATTCCACTGTGGGACCACTCTTACATTTCTTTGTCACCTCGGGTCTTCTGCCAGATGTTAAGATTGTCGAAGACAACATTGACGTTCAAAGGAGAAGATTCCAAGAAGTTCCTAAGAAACCATAATAATGGGTGGGACCTCTCTCCTGAGTTCCTGGACGAACCGATGGCAGTTCCTGAAGATATCACAAGATTGCAGGTTAGTTCATTTAGAAATCCATTCCAGGAGATTGCCTGGTTATTTACAAGAATAATGGGACAGGAATCCACAACAACTATTTCCTGCATGGTTCTTTATATTTTGTATTTCACAGTCAAGGAACAAGCCATTTTTTATTGGGGGAAGCTAATTTCCCATGAAATTTGTTCCCAATTGTCAACCTTCAAAAAGGAAAAGAAATTTTATATGTCATCCTACTTGGTTTTTGCGATAGCGCATTGTTTCCAGTTTCCAAAACTATCTCTGTCCAAGAAGTTAAACTGGGAATTCAACACTGTAATGTTTTGGTACCAGGTCTTGTGGAAGCACAAGGCCTCCCATTGTTTTTATGAGGTTTTTAATGACTTTGTGTCTGTTTTCAAAGTTTTATTGTTAGGAGAGTATGCTCCCCGCATATCTAACCAAGAAACCGGGTTTTTGAACAGGAAGGGGGCACTTGAACATATGGATAATTACACTGTGATAAGGATTTTTGGCTCTAAGGAAAAACCTTCTCTCCTTCCATGTCACATTACAGACATAATGTTTGTTACAAAAATAACAAGGCAATACAACTATTGTTTTCATCTATTCCATGAGAAGAGAAAAAAATAGTCCATTCCTCTGCCTTGGAAAGTCGGGGACTTCGTGTTGAGGAACATCAACAAAATTGACAAATTTGTAGCCCATTTCAACAACTTGAACCTAAGATATGTTGAAATCCTAAGAGGGTTCAACCCTAATAAAAAAAAATTAGAACATTTACTAATAGTTGGCCTCGGAAATTATTTTTTCAAAAAGAACCTGAGAGAAAGCAGAGACACTGGCGACAATGCTCCTGCTTCCGATGCTGAAAACCTAGACACACTGCAAAGCACCACTGAATTGTAAAAGAAACAAGGAAAAGGCCTCGGTGAGAAGAGTGTTCAATCAGCGAATAACACTACCAAAAGTACGACATCCCGAATTATCTCTCCAATGGCCCACCATAGCAATAAATAAACTCAAAATTCTTCAAACGGAGGAGGAGATAACAACCCTCCTCACTCTAAAATCGATAGTTCTCATAAGCTTCCCATGGACAAGAAGAGGAAAAAAATTGTAGGACACGCGGAAGAGCCCAAAATTGAGAGTGAGAACATGGAAGTTGAGCCTGATCTGGATAGCATATTATGCAACCTTGATCAGCCCGGAGACGCGTTCCATCATAGTCGTCCAATGAACATAGCCGATACCAAAATTTTTTATGAATATGAATCCTTCGTGTTCCAGAGCATTGTTTTTTACAGCGAGTCTAAAAAAATAATTATTGAAAAGAGAGATGTAAAAAATAAGAAAGGAAAATCTCGTTTAGAGGTTAACCTTGTGAACATGCAGTCATCCCAAATTTGTCGACTTCACATAGTAACTGGAGATGATCTTGATGATTCCAATGGAGGCATTGAGGTCGAGAATGCCAAATTGAAGCATCGGGTCAAGGAATTGGAGGAAGCTTTGATTCCTATGTCATTGCTTGCCAGTCCTTTAGCAATAGCCATGCCTACCACCCCTGCAGCGAAGTTAAAAGGATCATCCAGCCTCTTCACATCGTGTAGAGTATATGTGGAGAATAATATCAAGAAAATAATGGAATTGATTGTTGATGTGTGGGAAACATCACAAACCATGGCTTCCCTTGGAACGAGGGCACATAATTTTCTCTAACATTTGCACACGGATTTAAAAAATGAAGAACATTTCTATTTAGACACGGTCCTTCCTTTTGGCACCATTGTCAACAACATGACAGAAACAAGAAGAAGACAACAAGATCTCCCATCCAAAAACCGGATCGCTCAATTAAATGCATTCTGGAAAGAAAAAGTGAAGAACATGCATCGCATTGTCCAGTCATGTGAACAAGCCATATCAAAGAAATAAAAATTATTCACAAAGCTGACCAAAACAAACTTAGCCGGAAGGACCAACGACTTCCAAGACCCCAACTTAATCGTCAACTCCTTGCCCTTAACTAAGCAAGCCTTCGATAAACAGGTTTATATTTTTAAGGCATTGTCTTTGGAAAAGTTTTACAACATCCTTGAATATGGTGAAGATGACGTCGACAACTTGCTAGTCGACTATTTGGTACAAAATGAAGAAATTGATCAGGCTCTGCGTAATCTTTCTATCAATCTAAGGGAATTAGAAAATGATATTTTCAACATAAAAATACAGAATGAGATCAATGTCGCCCCCTTAAGAAGCTACATTGAAGAATGGCTCGAAAGGGAATTGAAGCAGGTTGTTGACGAAAGGCAACAGGCAGTTGCCATGATTCTAGTAGTCGTCAACGACAGCAATAAAAACGTATCAGCGAGCAATTAACAAAAGGGGTGATATGTACCATCACTATAAGTCTATACTCATCACATTCTGCTTTGTTTATCAATCCAGTTATTCCACTTTTTTAAATACAAATGTCTAGCCAAAGACTGATACCTTTCAATTT
>ML861684.1:0-2500 GCA_009831015.1 Picea engelmannii | reverse complement strand
TAGAGTTGCGCTGGGTATGAAGGTCAGCTAATGGTCTAGTGGACAGAATAGCTAATGAAGGTGCAGACAGAGTAGGACCAGAACTAGACACAATATGGAGTAACATACCAAGCGGTCAATTCTGAAATGGCTGCACTCAAATAGCGGCAAAGGACTATGATGGCAACCGAAGGACGGACGACCACAACGAGATTGGAGGCATGGAAGTACTCGAAAGGCACGTAGGACCCCGCCAGAATCCGAAAGGCCAACATGCCAATGCGAATTCCAATATATCCCCAAGCCACACCACAGGAGGAGATACTATACGGTGGCCCTATCACTAGAAAGGAGTACAGGGACTGCTCGTGGGAGAAAAAGAGGGATATCCAACAAGAGGAAAAGTACACAGAACAAAATGGTTGGCCATGGACAAAGATGAGTACGCATCACCTTTACATTGGTACCGGGGGAGGAAATGATTGGCATACAATGTGCAAAACAAGGGAGAGGCGCAGGGATGACGAAAGGGTTCCCAAGAACACACGATCCAAATCAATGTGATAGAACCTAAAAGGACACCTCTATAGGAGATCAATGATTCCCAGGGGAAGCCAGCAGTCAGGGAAACCCAATAAAGGAAGCATCATCAGAGGAAACCACAGATCGAAGAGAAGAAATTACAAAGGCCAGACTAAGCACCAAGAAAGAATGGAAAAAAGTGGAGGACGAACTAAAGACAAGTACCACCCCAAACAAGCAGAGATGACAAGATGGAAGAAGACCCAGAGAAAGAGAGGCCCCATGGTTGAGGCTCATCCAACAAGCGCCTGAAAGATCACGAAGGTGGAAAAGGCGGCCTGAGAGGCCAAGGAAACCTTCCTCAAGAAAGTCAACCCCTAGGGGAAAGCAGTCATAGACAAATGGGAAAGAGAAGTCAACAACCAGTGCCGGGGAAAGGAATGGGAGGAACTCATTCAAGAAGCCAACGGGATTAAGGACCCAAGGACCACTCAACCAAGAATGACCCTCTACCAAAAAATGGTGGAAGAAGCCTGGCGCACTAAACTACTGATAGGTAAGCTAAAAGATGACAAGAAAGAGTCTAGCAAGGAAGTGATTAGGGGACATAAGAAGGAGCTCACCGAAATCATGAATCGACTCAGCAACTTGGAGACTCTTGCCAGAGGAATAATGGAGGATCAGAGGAGTCAAAACGAAAAATTGGAGCGACTGGCGGGACAATTTCATATCTATCTCTGCTACGTCCACCATTTGGACATAACTTCAGAGGGCCAACGCGGAACTCCAGCCAACATCAGAAGGACATGCATGGTAGAGTAGAAAGAGAAAAAAACAACAAATAAGGAAGGAGACAAAAGCCAGCCAATCATCCTGGACTAGCGCAGCATCAACCATGGTTTTTATGCACTACTTACTGTTATCTGTTACTGATTATGTTAAGTTATGTTTTTTTGCAAACTGGCTTAAGAGGACTGGGTCGGTTTCCCGGGGTGGCGGCCCAGCTCCCTCATTTTTGTTGGCAGTGCATCTACGAGGGCCATGATCTGGTTTCCTTTTTGGCAGATCCGAGGACCCCTCCCAGTTTCTTTTTACCTTTGTATTATAGTTTTACAGAAATATAGAATCTGAACTCTATTATTATTAATTTTATTTTTATTTTTTTGTTAATGTGGCCGAACCTGTTGGCATCAGGATTAACCTGTGGCTTGAGAAACCGTGACTCAGGGGCATCTAAGCCGTCAAAATCACCCGGGGATCGCACCCGGCCTGAGCCACAACAACCCTTAACATGGTTGGATTTTTTTGTCCCCGCAGATTTCGAACCGGTGACTTTTCAACACGGAGTGGCTCAACAACACACTCCGCCACCGACTGTCCTACACCTCGGGGACATCATCATCATCATCATCATCATCATCATCATCATCATCATCATCATCATCATCATCATCATCATCATCATCATCATCATCATCATCATCATCATCATCATCAAACAAGGAATTGAAAACACATTAGGGGTAGAGTGTAAGTCCCTATATAGAGAAAGCAAAGCATTTTCCTTAATTGAAAACACATTGAGGTAGTGTGTAAGTCAAAGTATCTTCTTTATTATTAGTGTTAACATCTTTTTAGATATTTGTCTATTTTGTGTGTTTTATTATTTTGTTTGATATTAATGTTGAAATTATACAAAAAGATATTAAATTTGAAGAGTTTATATTTAAATTATTTACAAACATTAAATAAAGCAACCACTATTAATTTAATAATAAACATAAACAAAAAATATGTTTTGGTGTAGTTAAAATATTTTTAAAAGATTGGATTCGCATTAACTAAGTTTTAGAAAGTTGTATAAAGTTTCAATACAATCTTAGTAAATAGATTTAATTTGTTAATAGAATTTGAAAATAAAACTACTTGGAATTCGTTTTTCTTTTATTTAAACTTTGCACTAGAAAAGCTCTTCACTCCGTATTTGTTTTGTGTATGA
>WSFP011414368.1:0-23999 GCA_009831015.1 Picea engelmannii | reverse complement strand
AATTTCAAACCCCTTGGTGGTTGTGGAGTGACACAACTTTGGAGGAAGATGAGGTGCAAAAGTAGAAGAGTAAGATGGAGGATCCCCTAGTGGTGGGGGAGAAAAGATAGAAATAGTGGAATATCTTATGTGGCTACATGAAATAAACTCTCTGGGTTATCTCACAAGAAATGTTAGAAGAAGATGGAGTTACCCCCCCTTTGAACCACCCCCCTTGAGAATTTGTAGCAAAGAAGAAAGAATAGAGGAAAATGAGGCAATTAGAGTAGAAGAAAGAGTAGGAGAAGAGAGAAGGGAAGCGATGAGTGAATAAGACGACAAATTCAATGCTACTTCTCTAGGAAGAGTATCAGTCCTGATATCCAAGACACCCAACAATCAGTTCAGAGGACTGATGGGTGTTATATATGCACTAAAAACACACTAAAAACCCTCAATTAAATTTTCAACCCGGGGTAAGTAAACTTAGAGTTGTAGAAAAATATATGCCAAAGGTAGAAGGGCTGGTAGGAGTATAGCCTAACTAAGGAAGATAGCTGTTTAAGGCTAATCTACTCAAGGAAACCTATCTAATGAACAAACCCTACTAAGCAAATTGAAACGATGTAACCTAAGTAATTTTGGGCCAAGGATCGATGGATAGTTCTAAGAAAACAAGTAAAAACCCTACTTGATGCAAACTAGTTCACAACAATAAGAAAAAACAACTATTTAAGCATAATAAACAAATGACAAAAGCAAACTTCTTTAACTTGCAAACCTATATTCAATAAGTAACTACCCTATGAAATCAAATAAATAAACAAGCAAGCAAAGACACCTAACTAACCTACTAAAGCAAGTAAACAAGCAAGCAAAGACAACTATCTAACGTACTAAAGCAATAGACAAGTAAGCAAAGACAACTAACTAACTTACTAAAGCAAATAGACAACTAAGAAAATACACAACTAACCACTCTAAGATAAATTCTACTACAAGTAATCAAATCAAAACTTCTCATTGAACAACTATCTAGCCTAAGAGGCAAGTGGACTATGTTCTTAACTCAAAACTATTTCTAATTCATGAAAGGGAATCTATTTAATTGAAAGCAAGAACTAACAACTAGTCTTGAACCTATAATAAGCAAGCTACTATCTAATCTATCAAAGCAAAGACTAGCTACCCTACATCAGCAATAAAACTATCTTCTAAACTATGAAAGCAAGAAACTATATCTTCTAATCTATAAAAAACAAGAAACCATCTTTTCTGATCTATGAAAATAGGAAACTATTCTTTTAACCTATGAAAGCAATAACACTATCCTTTAACCTATGAAAACATGAAAACTATCTTTTAACCTATGACAATTCAAATATAATGTTGGTGGTTGTGTGAATGTCTTTGGTGTCGGATAATATCTCGATGGCACTTGACAACAAAGGACAATTCAAGTGATATAAGCTCAACATTGATCTCAATAGCAAAGTGAAAGGTACGGATTAAACAATCTAATGAAAATTTAACCATGACATAAACAATCATCAATTACCCTGCATATTCATTTATTAACCATCAACAATATAACGAGATCATCATTGTACTTCTATACTACGTAAGGAAAACTAGATTCAACCATTAACTAAGAAATATAACTACAATTTAATTCTAGAAAAGGAAATTACATAAATTGAAACTATGCTACATCTATTCTAACAATTCAAAGTTCAAACTACAATAATAAAATGCTTAAAAACATAAATTGAAAAATGACATTAAAAAGTAAACTAACAACTACATTAATAAACAACTAGCTAAGCCAATTCTACATAAAAATGAAATAGGCAAGCTATGATTAAAAACTGAAATTGATCCTATCCATCCATCAAATCGTTGTCGAAGAAAGCTCAAATAAAAACTCTATTCTATTCTAATTAAAACTCCGTTTTAAACTTGATTCTAAGATCATAAATAAAGATGTAATCTAATATCTAACTACACATGGGGTTAGTCTAGGGATTTGCAGATCCTTTCCTAACTACAAGATTAATGCATGCTAACACAATTCATCATACTAACCTGCAAAAGAGAGTCAAAGCAATTAAATTATAACAACAAACTAATTATCATAATAAAAATACATGTACAGGAAAATAAAAAGAACAACTAAACTATGAAATGCATAAACAAACACAAAGACAGTTACCAGACTGCTGGTGCCCCCCCCAGCAAGTTATGGTGACTTTCTAAAGTCACACCACGCGCTCAACAAGATGAATTCACCATAAAAACTCAAAAATGCAGTTCTTGTATAATCTGGCAATGTAAAATGGAAAAATAGAGTAAAAACATATTTCTACCTATAACACTGATGCTTCTGCTACTTAACAACTATCTGACCACCTCGGTGGTATTTATAATGTTTACAGACCAAGTGGTCGACCACAGGAGGGTCAAACCACTTCTAAATTTGGCAATTTTCATTAAATGATGCCCTAACTGATAAAATAGAGTGAGCCAATAATCGCTCAGCTGAACAACCAAAATTGAGTTGTCGGGAGCTCAGTAGCTGGAGGGGGCAAGCATGAACAAAACCCATGTTCCCGATTTGCCCATCACTGGCTGCCAATACCATAACTACCAAGTCGCCCTTCATTTTTGTGCAATATGCAGTGTTGGACAGAGTGTCGGATCGGGTATCGGAAGGAGTGCCAGAAGGAGTGCCAGACGGAGTGCCAGAAGTAGAAACGTGGTGCGTTTTTTCCCTGTAACACCAGAAAAACGTGAATTAGCTCTTGGTAATCATAAAATGTGATGAATTATACCCAATAATGACATTAAACATGAATCACATGTACCTGGTGGAGATCATATTGTTTTAACATAAAATTCTTCAAAAAGCTCCTTCAAAATATGAAAAAAACATATGTACATGTGACAAACATGTATAATAACCATCATAAAAGTGATCATATCTTGGGCCCAACATTACCCCCACACTTAATATTTTGCAGGTCCCACTGCAAACAAAACAAAATTACCCCTCATGACTAAGCTTGCTAAGGAGGATCAGCTTTGGAAGCTTCTCCTTCTTGCTGTGAAGACTTTTCCTTATGCCTCTCGTGTTGCTTCAGTTGTGCTCTAAGGCTGCGGTTGGATTTCAACAAGTTTCTTGGATTTTTGTTTCGGTAAAGAAATGGCTTGTGTAAGAGGGTTTGGAGTCCTTGGAGAGTGGGTTTTGGATGGAGAAATAGTCCTTAGATATGATGTATTTTTTCTAGCCTTGATTGTCAAGTGAGGGTTTACAAATTGATAAATGAATGCATCCCAAGATTGCCCCTGTTTTTTCCAATTCCGCTAAAACAAAAAGTTTGATAAGACCATGGTGAAAGAGGATGTTGTGGGGGTTGGTTACATTCTTCCTCAATTGAGAGGAAATCTTATCCAAGATCTTTAAAAAGTAGAAGGGAAAATTCATTTGTTTATTTAAAGTGGGCTAACAATTGAAAATGGAAAGCTTAAAAAATAGAGTATCTACCTTCACTATGTCAACAAGACATTGAAGGCACCATTGCGGTAAGATTTGAAAAGGACAAAGAGTATTGTCTTGGAAGAGTCAATGAACACCTAGAGATGCTCCTGAAAAAGGCCACCATGGACATCAATCTTCAGAGACACATGGCCAGGAACTACTACATCAAAAAATGGATCAAGAAAAGTCACAAAAAGTGTTCTAAAAGACCACACTGCGCTTTTGACTCTGTTTTTGGTCATCATTTTAAAAATATGTTTTTGACCATATAAAGATGAATTTTGTAAAACCAAAGGAGGCTATTTCTAATGACATACCAAATCAAAATAACCTCTTTTAGGCTTTACACAGGTATCATATATTGGGAGATATGAAACTTTCTTGGAGACCTATTGCAGAAAACAAAATGTTCCAATTTAATTTCCTGTTTTAGTCATTCTTTTCAAAATAGTTTTTTGGCCAAATAAAGATGAATTTTGGAAAACAAAAGGAGGTTTTTTCTAAGGACATACCAAATAATAATAACCTCCTTCAGTATTTACACAGGAAGCATATAGTGGGAGATATTCAACTTTCTTAGAGGCCCATCTCAGAAAATCAAATTCTCCAATTTAATTTCTTGTTTTAGTCATTATGTTGTGGCACATATTCCAAGAACATGAGAATTAATTTCACAAAACGGAGAGAGGTTTATCTTAATAAAAACATTATATACAAAAGCCTATAATATTTTTGTAAAATGGGTTATGGTTAAAAATTTATATTGCCATATTTGACCCCTATATTTCTGTTGCGCTTCTGTCACAGTTGCTGCGCTTTTGGACAACTTGTTTTCAAATCAATTGTGAAGGCGTTATATGAATATTTTTGCTTGTATTAGTGATTCCATAGTGTAGACGACATATTAATATTTCCATTTATAAATTTTTCATTAAATAACTCATTGAGGAAGACCTTCAAAACTTGTTTCTCTTCTGCTACAATTTGTTGCCACCTCCATGCTTTCCTATGATTGTTTCAAAGTTATTTGCACTGTTTTGGATGAAACTGTCATGTTATGTTACAACTTATTCTTATGAATGGATTCATGATATTAGTCCCATGTTGAGCTTGGCGCATCTACCCTATATGCAATGAAAAATCCTAAATGCTACTGAGTATACCTACCTTGCCCCATTCTATCTTTGAAACTCATAGTTTGGAAACCTTGGCCTAGCTCCCTAGACCTAGATTCTCATATAGAAAACTCCAAATAAAAACCATACTGATCTAAATACCTAGCTTAATATAGAGCCCCTTAAACTTGTTCCTTTGTTCATAGGTGTGTAACACGGATCTGTAGTGAGTTTAACAATGTGTTATTGACCTGTAATTGTCACAAAGAACTAGTTAAGGATACAAAGTATTCTATAGCATAAACATAAAAATGCACAATAAGATCATAACACACAATGATGTCAACAATATAAAATTTAGCATACCAATACAAACAACTGCTTATATAATATCCCAAGACATTGTAAAAATACAATATGATAGAATTCTGACAGATATCCTACGTCCTCTTCTCATGGGTTTTGCTATACAAATGGGCAGTACTTAGCATTTTTTTAGCTCAGGAAACTCCCATGATACCGAAGATATGGAACGTCCTCGTGCCATGAATTAGCAATAGGTCTTTACTATTTTGAGAGGGGGGTTATATTAGCTCCTCTTTTATCCACTCTTTGGAGTATCCCTTAGCTCCAGAGATGTTCTGAAATTCAGGTTTGAAAACCCTGTTATAACTTGCTCTTGGCAATTGGTGGTTTTTAAACCAACGGTCTCCAACTCTTGGGAGATTTATGGCTGAGGAAATTGATTCCCCAGAGACCATGAATATAGTGAATAGGAGCAGAGGCAAGATAAGAGTGTTCCATTATTGTTTGTTTTTCCATTGTGCTCACACAATCCATTCCTCTATCTCGCATTTTATAAGGCATGTAATCATAGCTCTGTAATGAATAGTCTGTAACGACAATAAGTCAGTTAAGTGTATTGTTAAGGAGATGTACAACAGTTTATAACACACATGGAATTAGCATTTAGAAAATAAAATGGTTGCTGATGTAATAGCCTATATCATGAAAACAATACACATAAATGTTTACAAAGATTTAATTCTTCTAGGCAATGTTATCATTTTTCAACTCATGAACCCCTACCCCACACCTAAGTATTGTGACACCTCAAAATAAAAAACATAGGAAACCAGTCCATTTTCCCAATAGTGGAAGATTTACAACTTGTTAAGTGTAGAGAAAAATTTCACAGATTGGTCTGATGAGACGGTTAAAGAATGACCCCACCTATAGGATAAGAGATCCTATATATAGATAAGAAGAGGTAGGCAAGAGAGTTTCAATATAGTCATAGAGTTAGTTCCCAATGGGAATTTTATGGAGTTCATTAAACTTAGCTTAACCATACATACTTCATGTCAGCTTTATCTACAAGTAATGTCGTACATCAGGACAAGTTTAAATTTATTATTTAGTTTTGTCATATTACCATCTTCACTAGGTAGAATGCCCCGCTGCCAGCAAGCCTGTTTAGTACTCCGACGAGTTTACCTAGTCATACCACATGCCGGTACCCACTGCCAACAGACCTGTTCAGTATCCCAATGGGTTAGCCTCTTACACCCTCAAAGACTGGCCCTCCATCTTTTAATATTTTAGTATAAGATTGCTTTATACAAGAAGATGGGGGGACAACTTTGAAAACAATTTTTTCTTTCTTTTTTTTCTCAATTGGGGTGGTATTTATGTTAGAGGATGAATTTCCATTATATTACTTAGTGATTGTCCCAATGTAAGGGGGTACTTAAGAGGACGTGGCCTATCTAAAGATATGATATAACCAAGCTATTTAGTGTGTAGTGGATGGTATCATTGAGAAATAACATGAAGGTATCTCTAGGCTCAACTCACTTTCTTCTTTTGTAGTTATTGTGATGTTTCCATGACTAACCGCTAATCAGACCTCCTTGTTACTCTTTAATAAAGATACTTTATTTACTTACTCAGGTTTCTTGGGAAAACTATACGAGAGACCTCTAAGTTTGATGGTTACGATATCAGTTCCTTATATAGTGGTGAATGTTTTCAAGAGCAATTTCTTTTTAAAATGCCTTAAGAACAAGAAGATGAAAATATTTGCAAAAACATGGCTAACTACAACAAGTCATTATTCATTTGATGCTTAGTAGACAACAATGTTCAAGTGTAACAATGTTTTTGAAGAAAATTCTTCTTCTATATTTCCTTGAAATTGTCTACCCTTGGTGATATAAAGACTTATAGAGATCTCTAAAAATGTTTGCAAAAATCGCACTCTAAAATATAATAAACTAAGGAGATCAATGAGATCAAGTCATAGGAACATGTATCTCATAGTTATTTTATTAAAATAAAATGTAAAATGAGGTTGCATTAGACTCCAAGCTAAACTAACAACATGCAACTTTTATTTACTATCCTACCCTACCTAAAAAGAAAGGGAAATTATTTATTCAAGTGTAAGAATTCTTCCAATGTAACCATGTGCGGAGCAAGATAAGAAACATACTTATATCCATATATGAAAAATTTATCACAGTGATTACCTGGATATGAAGAACCAACCAACCTACTTGTTTGGGCATCAGAAGGTGTTGAAGAATAGAATAGTATTGTGGCCTAATGACCTCTTGAAACCAAATTTCAATGTAATCTTGATGTTCATCAACAATAATTTCTATGATCTCCTTCATCAGGCTATGCAGATCCTCTTCTTTTGGATGATTGATTTTTGAAGTACATAAAGGATCTGCTGAGATGGATGTTGAGAACTCATCAATCTTAGGTCTTAATGATTGCTCTCCACTGGATGTAGTCCATAATTTTTCAGCTTCCTTCGCATTTTGGCAAGGAAAATCATTTTGTAGCTCATAGGACCTTGATTCCTCTAATATTTCCAGAGAGGTAGATAAGTTCTTGACTATTGTCAAGATGTGTTCTTCCTGAAAAGAAGAGATCCTTGCTGTTGCTAGGATTTGAGAGAGTTCTTCCAAACTAATGGTCATCTTTGAATTCATCTTGTCATTTGATAAAACTTGGTTCACACAAAGATGATATCCACAAAGTTAGGATCTCCTGATGGTGGTAAGAAAACAAAGGTTGTATTGTTTGGTTCAATGGAAGGCTCAAGTGGTCTTGCCTCCTATCCCACTATTACTGATGCTTCAATTTCTTGTTCTATAGTGCTCCCTGTTTTAGTCTCTTTTAGAGACTGCTTTAGCTCGTTGGGTTGAGCTAGCTCATGTTTTTTGTTATTGGTCTGCGGAGCTTATGAGTGGAATGTTCCTTCCCCCAAAAAGGTCGGAAGGAACCTTGGCTGTAAGGTCTGATTTAGATTTAACGTATCTACCTTTTGGGTCTCTAGTTCTATTCATGAAAGTAAGCAAAAACAAAAGGAAAAAATACCATTGGGTTTGGGGGAACCTGCTATAGAAAATGCGCAGGTTCTTACCTCTCGTCTTAAAGTTCCCCCGCCACCAATCTAATGCTAAGGTAAGGAATGATCTATTTCCTAACTACTTCTTACCTTAATACAACTCCCCGACAACGATGCCAAAAATGATGGGTGTTATATATGCACTAAAAAAACACTAAAAACCCTCAAGTAAATTGTCAACCCGGGATAAGTAAACTTAGAGTTGTAGCAAAATATATGCCAAAGGTAGAAGGGCTGGTAGGAGTATAACCTAACTAAGGAAGATAGTTGTCTAAGGCTAATCTACTGAAGCAAACCTATCTAATGAACAAACCCTACTAAGAAAATTGAAACTATGTAACCTAAGTACTTTTGGGCCAAGGATCGATGGATAGTTCTAAGAAAACAAGTAAAAACCCTACTTGAAGCAAACTAGTTAATAAAAATAAGAAAAAGAAACTATTTAAACATAATAAACAAATGACAAAATCAAACTTCTTTAAATTGCCGACCTATATTCAATGAGTAACTACCCTATGAAATCAAATAAATAAACAAGCAAGAAAAGACACCTAACTAACCTACTAAAGCAAGTAAACAAGCAAACAAATACAACTATCTAACCTACTAAAGCAATAGACAAGTAATCAAAGACAACTAACTAACCTACTAAAGCAAATAGACAAGTAAGAAAGTAGACAACTAACTACTCTAAGATAAATTCCACTGCAAGAAATAAAATTAAAACTTCTCATTGAACAACTATCTAGCCTAAGAGGCAAGTGGACTATGTTCTTAACTCAAAACTATTTCTAATTCATGAAAGGGAATCTATTTAATTGAAAGCAAGAAGAGCTAACAACTAGTCTTGAACCTATAATAAGCAAGCTACTATCTATTCTATCAAAGCAAAGACTATCTACCCTACAACAACAATAAAACTATCTTCTAAACTATGAAAGAAAGAAACTATATCTTCTAATCTACAAAAAACAAGAAACTATCTTTTCTGATCTATGAAAACAGGAAACTATTATTTTAACCTATGAAAGCAAGAAAACTATCCTTTAACCTATGAAAACAGGAAAACTATAATTTAACCTATGACAATTCTAATATAACGCTGGTGGTTGTTTGGATGTCTTCGGTGTCGGATAATATCTCGATGGCACTTGACAACAAAGGACAATTCAAGTGGTATAAGCTCAACACTGATCTCAATAGCAAAGTGAAAGGTATGGATTAAGCAATCCAATGAGAATTTAGCCCTGACATAAACAATTGTCAATTACCCTGCATATTCATTTATTAACCTTCAAAAATATAACAAGATCATCATTGTACTTTTATACTACGTAATCAAAACTAGATTCAACCATTAACTAAGAAATATAACTGCAATTTAATTCTAGGAAAGGAAATTACATAAATTGAAACTATGCTACATCTATTCTAACAATTCAAAGTTCAAACTACAATAAGAAGATGCTTAAAAACAAAAATTAAAACACGACATTAAAAAGTAAACTAACAAATACATTAATCAACAACTAGCTAAGTCAATTCTACATAAAAATGAAATAAGCAAGCTATGATTAAAAATTGAAATTGATCCTATCCATCCATCAAATCCTTGTCGAAGAAAGCTCAAATAAAAACTCTGTTCTATTCTAATTAAAACTCCGTTTTAAACTTGATTCTAAAATCATAAATAAAGACGTAATCTAATATCTAACTACACATGGGGTTCGTCTATGTATCTACAGATCCGTTCCTAACTACAAGATTAATGCATGCTAACATAATTCATCATACTAACCTGCAAAAGAGAGTCAAAGCAATTAAATTATAACAACAAACTAATTAACATAATAAAAATGCATGTACAGGAAAATAAAGAGAACAACTAAATTATAAAATGCATAAACAAACAGAAAGACAGTTACAAGACTGTTGGTGGCCCCCCCAACAAGTCATGGTCACTTTCTAAAAGCACACCACGTGCTTATCAAGATGAATTCACCATAAAAACTCAAAAACACAGTTCTTGTATAATCTGGCAATGTAAAATGGAAAAACATACTAAAAACGTATTTCTACCTATCACACTGATGCTTCTGCTACTTAACAACTATTTGACCACCTCGGTGGTATTTATAATGTTTACATACCAAGTGGTCGACCATAGGAGGGTCGAACCACTTCTAAATTCAACAATTTGCATTAAATGATGCCCTAACTGATAAACAGAGCGAGCCAATAATTGCCTAGCTAAACAACCAAAACTGAGTTGTTGGGAGTTGAGTAGCTGGAGGGGGAAAACATGAATAAACCCACGTTCCCGATTCACCCATCACTGACTGCCAATACCATAACCACCAAGTCACCCTCCATTTTTGTGCAATATGTAGTGCTGGACAGAGTGCCAGATCGGGTACCGGAACGAGTGTTGGAAGGAGTGCTGGACTGAGTGCCGAAAGAAGAAACATGGTGCTCTTTTGCCCTGTAACATCAAAAAAACGTGAATTAGCTCTTGGTAATCATAAAATGTGATGAATTATACCCAATAATGACATTAAACATGAATCACACATACCTGGTGGAGGTCATGCCGTTTTAACATAAAATTCTTCAAAAAGCTCCTTCAAAATATGAAAAACACATATGTACATGCAACAAAAGTGTATAATAACTGTCATAAAAGTGATCATATCTCGGGCCCAACAAGGACATAGCTCGAGATTGAGGATGGTGAATCAAGATAGTACCTTGAGGTTACCTATGTTCCTTGTAATAGGTAGAGATGATGTAGAGAAACATTGGTTTACCTGTGAGGTGATATGGTCTGTGAAGAGGATCACAAATGAGGCATTGAAGATTGCACATTTGGAGACCACATTTAGGGACAAGGCCATAACATGGTATATGAAGTACAAGGCCACTATGCAAATGGGACAAATTAGGTCCCTGACATAGATCAATATAGATCTTCTTAATGATTTCCAAAATCCTAAGTTAAACTCTCAATGTCTTATAGAGATTAAGGATATTAAGTAGAAACCATGCTAAACCATCTAGGATTATGACCAATGTTTCAAGATTTTGCTAGATAGGATGACATTCTAGATCCATGATGTGAAACATAGAGAATGGTTGATTGCAGGGTTGCTTCCCCATATATGAGTCCGACTTATCTAGTAGAAGGTGACTACTTAATTTAAAATGATGGAGATTGCGATGCGCCTGGAGGCTACACCCAGATGTGGAGAAATATTAGTAGGTTTGGTGTAGGTAGAGTCTCAACTAGCCAACCTGACGGTGCAATTGCAAGACATGTAAAAGAAAAAAGTCGTGTGCGAGATTATATGGTGAAAAATGTGCATATTAGAGGGGAATCATACTAATGAATGTCCCACACTAGGGAAATTAAATGGAAAGAGGTGAGTTGAGTCCATTTTTGATTGGACCTCAAGAAGAGTGGTGCAAAATTTGCAGGTAGTCAGGACATATACCACCTCGATGCCCAACATTGGATAAATATAAGAAGACACATCATACTCCATTCTGTGATTTCTTCAAGTCCATTGGACATGATGTGAACAACTGTCGATAACTCTAGTTGATGCAATACCATACCCATGATCTATTTCAGGTTCAAGAGGAACAACAAGGTGGTGACTGTGGTGATATTGAGAAAGGTGGCTATCAAGGAGGTCCTAGAGGTGGCTATGGACACAGATATGGAGGATGGGGAGGTAGAACCCCCACTTGTTTTAACTATGGATAAATAGGCCACGTATCACAATTTTGTACCAAACCGCACACTCTCTATGGATACTGCTACAACGCTAAGCTTGGTACAAAGGACTGCCCCAACTTACTGACGAAGTGGGAAGAGAAGAGGGCACATTGCAACATGGTTCATTTGGAGCTACAAAAGAATTAGAAAAAGGATGATGAAGTAGATGTATGGGTGATAACCCAAGGTGGAGAAAAGATGAGAATGGACTTAGAGCATGGTGAAATATCAAGTCAAAAGTCTGAGGGGAAGATAAGAAAGGTGGTGCAAACCCCTCCTAAGTTTGATGCCACCTAGCAAAAATAATTTCTATGCGACACATAGAGGGCCAAAGAGGAAGAAAGAGCACGAGAAGAGTTGAAACGCATGACATAAGTTGCTTTAGGAGGCCCATATTCATGAGGAATTTCAATGAGAGACATAGAGGTCATTGGAAGAGGCTCTCACCCATGAAAAATTGCAGTGTGCCATGCAAATGTCGTTGGAGCAAGATCACGTGCATGAAGAGATTCAACATGTGATGCATGTGTCATTGAAGAAGTGAACATATAAGAGGAGCTATGACATGACAAATAAAGAGTGATGGAGGGACATGTGCATGAATATTTGAAGTGCACAGTGTGTGAAGAATAACTGAATGACTTGATGATCAAGTAAGTAAATTCATGCGGTGTTGTTTGAGATTGTTAAGCAATCCTAATGTTGTGAAAAATTTAACATCGGTGTTACCAACTACATGGGGGAAGAAGGGATAGAGAGAACTATATCAACACCCCTACGCAAAATGGATTTGTACCAGGTGAGTAAGAAGAAGCACACATGAAGAGAGTTCAATATTACAACTGAACTTGATAATAATGAAATGGATGGGGTCATGATGGATCTAGGTTTTGTTGTTAACATCCTGCCGAAGAAGTCATGGGAAATGATGGGTAATCCAAGCTTGGTTTGGTACCCCATTCAACTGCAGTGGGAAAATCAGTAGAGGATGTATCGTATAGGATGATTGAAGCAAGTTGAAGTGAACATACAAGGGGTTAAGACGAAGGATGAATTTGAGGTGATAGATATTATGGATGATTGTGATCCCTGCCCTACCCTACTTGGCATTGATTATGCTTTCAAAAACAATGCAGTGTTGAATTTAAAAAAGAAACAAATGTCAATTGATATTGACACCATGTGCATGATCACACCTTTAGATCCTAATGAAGGGGATAAGTACAATCAACCAGTAGATGAGGATGCATGTATTTCTATTATTAAGAATATCTACAAGATCATTATGTCAATCCCACAGAGGATGGGGAACTTGGCTGGTGGAGCATGAAGTCATATGATATTGATTCAGACGATGCCATGGAAAGGTGGTAGAACAATATTTATGAAGTTTCAACAAGTAGGTGCATGCATATTGCCATTGAGGTGTGCAAAGAGGATTTTGTATCCTACCGGTTTGATGGGTTAAGTATGTTGGATGCATTTATTTCCTGGATGCAACACATTCCCGAATACCACCTGGTCTGCACCTAGAATAAAATGTTAATAGGAATCCCCGTGTAATGGTGGGACACGCATCGAGAAACTCCCCATGCGTGGGTGTCCATGGAAGATTCAATGAGAGGAATATTTCAATTGGGGATAGATATCTGTGGGTACACGTGTTATTTTGAATGGTGTTGGGTAGCCAAGCAATAATGTGAGGGATACATTCAATACTTGAAGGCTAAGCATGCACTACACTACTAGGTAAGTAAGCAAGACGCGTGTGTGTAGAATGGATGTGGCTACACTATATGATGCAATAGAAAGAGCGTCCAACCATTCAATCCCACTCAACTCTATTGAGAAGAAAGACACGTTCCACAAGAATAAGGAAGTAGTGGGTAGTCATTGGATGCCACTAGATCCAGAAGGGCCACGTGTAGTCCCCTCGTGGAAAAAAATGACTAGATGGGCTCATGTGAAGAAGTGTTATGACCCACTAGGGGTCATTGCGACCAATTACCCAAGAGAGCATTGATGTAGGAGTTCCTAAGAAGCATGCACAAAGACCCCAAAGAATAAGACTCACACATGTACGTAGACACCACTATCACAATTAAAGTATGACGACCCTAATATTTTCATGCCATAAACAATGACATATCTGTTGTAAGACACCTAAGGATAGCCTATTAAGGAGGGAACCAACAATAAATGTTAATATCCCACCCGAATATTATGCACGTCTGGCAATAAAAGGGGGTGTCCATGCACCATGAATGTAAAAGGGTTGATGTGGATCAAAAATCTAAAATGTCAGCGGGGATGCATCACAAAATTCTTGATCATTTATGTTTGAAGGGAATACCAGGATGGTATATGCATGGATGTTCCAATGGGGGTCAAATAACACCATACAACACTCAAAGTTATGAACTAATTGATGATAAAGTTTGTGCATCCGAGGCTGAATTCACACAACAAAAGAGTCGCTTGGCCTCTCTACCTCCAAGAGAGCGCATAGTTGTGATGGAAGCTATTGCATAAAAAAAAAGAGCTTACTAGAGCTTGGGATAGGAAGCAAAGCATCTAAGAGATCATCACTATTATGGTTGATAAGGCCTTAATATTTTGTACCCATATTACAGATGTGAAGGTTATTTCTCACCCCTTAATCGAGAAAATGGAAAAAATGGATCTGACAACACCTCAAGTCACCATAGCCTATGTCAATGCAGATGTTAAGCTCACCCAAGAACTTTAGGGAAAAATCAATGAGCTTGATAACCAATTCAAGGAGTTCATTCAAGAAATCCTCAAGATGGTTCTATCCATTGCATCAATCACTCCATGGGGAAGTTGGCTCGAAGAAGAGCCAAAAAATAGCGATGGGGGCCTATTGGAACCCAAAGTTTTGGGTAAATATCATGCACATGCACAAATTAAATTTTGTGTGCCTTTATCTACTTTTGTGTGTGCTCAAGTAGTTGTGTGATGGTTGAAAGGAGGCACGTGCATCAAATCAATTTTTTTTATGATGCATTGGCTCAAGTTCTTCCAATGTGCGATAGTTTTGGTTTTGTGATATGCTCCAAAAATCAAGAATACACTACATGGACGTTGGAATCAAGAAAATAATATTCGGGAAATATCCCAGAATGATTACTACAGGAATCACGAGGGACTGTGGATCATAAAGAAGATGAGATGGATGTTGGAGAAATTTCTATTTTCAACACACTAGTTCAGTGGGAGTTAATTGACTAGTTCTATTTTAGACTTTCTATTTTTACCATCACTATTATGCATGCATGCATTCCTAAGGAAAGCTAACTGCTTGATTTATTTTCCTAATTATCGAATTATTTTCCCTATATATGAGTGTATTCCACTCATTCATTGTATTATATTGATTATGATCTATGTATCAATCATCAACTCATTGGAGTAGTGTGAATATATTTTCTTGTTCTTCCATATTGAATCTCTCTTTCTTTCTTGATAAGATTTGTTTGTACTTGCTTTATCTATATATATTGTACGGGTTTCCATGAAAAATTGACATGGTATGAGAGCTATCGTGCTTGGAGCAAGCCAGACAAGCCAAAGAATAAGGAAAGTCGGAGTTTTGACGAGCTAAATCCGTGGTCATACCTTTCAACAGTTATTCCTTCCACAATATTACATTTTTGAGAAAATGGCTTGCAAGGAAAGTAAATCGACCCATTTTGGAAGTGGGTTTTCAACCGTTTGGCGAGATTCTTCATCATTTTCTCAGAAAGTAAGCTGCAAGATAGCCTCCTGAAAATGATACGAATCTGTGGTCATACCTTTCTATAGTGATTGCTCGCAAAATATTAAGTTTTTGAGGAAACGACCTACAATAGAAGTAAATAGACCCATTTTGGAAGTGGGTTTTAAATCCTTTGGCGAGATTCCTCACCGTTTGATCATAAATTAAGTCAGAAGATCATCTCTTGAAACTGATACGAATTTTCACTTAAAGTTCCCTTTTTGTCGTGATTTCTTAATTGTTCACTTGCAGATTGAGAGTAAATTTTTAGGGGTTCTAAGAAACAGTGGGAGATATGGATAGGAAAACTGTTATACAATCAAACTTGGTGGTAATCCTCACACCATACAATTATTTTGATTGGAAGCCTAAGGCGACATTCCAACTCAAAAGAAAAGGACTGTATAATTTGACGATGGCGATAGAAACAAAACCTACATCAATGATTGAGAAGATGATATGGGTGAACCTTAAGGATGAGGCCACATGACTACTTCTTGAGTTAATCTCCACTGATTTATGGTTTCATGTTGCTGCATGCAATACTCTAAATGAGATCTGGACCACCCTGAAAGGACTCTTTGGAAAGAAGGATGAGATGCAAGGTCATACGCTTGAGGTAGAGTTGAATATCTTAGATCCTAAATTTTTTGATAATATACAAAATTTCTTTACTAAATTTAAATATTTGATTTTGAGCTTGGGTGAATGTGGTATTGACAAGTCTACACAAGAGAAACAACTTATTCTAACAATCTTGGCCAAGCTAGGACCAAAATACATTGTATATGTCTCCAATTTCCATTTTGACAGATGTCTTTTTGGAACAAATTGGAAAATTCATACGTTGGCTCAGTTCATTGAGTCTCTTACACAAGAGTAGACAAAACTCATATAGATGGGCCTCATGAAACATCCCAAATCACATGTACTCACCATGCATGATGGAAAAGGGTCATACAATCATAAATCAAAGTAGAAACGAAAGGATTTATTACATCCAGAGTCAAAGAAGGAGGGATATTCCAAACCCTTCAAGGATTTGTCAGGTTCCAAAGATTCTTCAAATTCCAAAGGGAAGAAGAATAAGGGAACACAGTGCACATATTGCAATAAACCGAATCATGAAGAATCCACATGCATGAAGAAACATATCGATCTTATGGCACATACACTTGAACATAACAACCTTGAAAACTTCATTCCAGAGGGAGTCAAGAAGCGGAAAGAAGAAGATCCTTCCCCTAAGAAAGGTATTCATCATGCTCTAGTTGCAATTAATTCCTCATCTGATTCATGGATTATAGATTCTGGTGCATCCCATCATATGGAAGCAAAAGAGGAAGTTTTCTCTTCCTTGAGTCCATGCTCAAGACCCCCTATTCTCATGGGGTATGATACTTCAGTAGAAGTAGCAAGAGAAGGGAGAGTGGAACTCCACAATGACAGTTTTGATAATTGTTTACATGTTCCAAATATTTCTATGAATATGCTCTCATTTTATTAGATCACTCAGAAAGGTAAAAGGGTTGAATTTACATCAGATTCAACTTCAATAATTTACATGCATGACAATTCCATCATTGCAATTGGTGAGGTGGATCACAAATCAAGGTTGTATAAATTATATAAGTTTTCTGACAATGACTCCTCTATTCTACTTACACATAAAGAGAGTACTTTGCATGCACCTTCAGTGAAACATGCATATACTCTTGTGCTTCCATTAGTTTCAAACATTAGAGATAATTCCATACACTCAGATTCTGTACATGGAAATAAGAAGGTAGTACAACCAGATAAGAAGCCAAAGTCGAAGCTTCAGTAGATGCCCAATAAGGCACAAACCACACTTTAGGAAGCAGGCAACCTTGCAGGGAATCCATTGGATTCGAGGAGGACTCAATCTCAGCATGAGGAGCCTTCTCATGTATTTCCAGATTCAAAACCTTCGATGCCCATGCATTTCTATATGGTTCAATCTACTGATCCACAAAACTACAATAGGGTTGTGGGAAATCCATTATGGCAAGCATCCATGTAGAAGGCATATGAATCACTCCTAAAGAATTAAACTTTAAATATGGTTCCACTTCCACTAGAAAGGAATATTTTCAGGTGCATATGGGTCCACAGGATCAAGAGGTACAAGGCCCGACAAGTTTCCAAAGGACTTCATCAAATCCATAAATATTTCAAATTTTCATGAAGACTTTCAGTGAGCAAAAGTTTCAGACTTTGCAGGATTGTCTTGCAGTGAAGAACACAATTGTGTAGAAGCTATTATTTTCTTCTTTTGATACATTATATTTTGAGGGGGGGTTTTGTTCCCATGTGGTTTTCCCTCTTTCCTCACTTTTATTCAGTGTTCATTAGTTGGATTGTACATGAGTACCTAAAATGGCCTAGTAGACGGGACTGATTTTTTAATCCATAGTGATGTTCAGGGGGGTGTTGGAGAAATTTCTATTTTTGACACACTAGTTCAGTGGGAGTTAACTGACTAGTTCTATTTTAGACTTTCTATTTTTACCATCACTATTATGCATGCATGCATTCCTAAGGAAAGCTAACTGCTTGATTTCTTTTCCTAATTATGGAATGTTTTTCCCTATATATGAGTGTATTATACTCATTCATTGTATTATACTGATCATGATCTATGTATCAATCATCAACTCATTAGAGTCGTGTGAATATATTTTCTCATTCTTCTATATTGAATCTCTCTTCCTTTCCTTATAAGCTTTGTTTGTATTTGCTTTAGCTAGATCTCCTGTGCAGGTTTCCATGAAACACTGACAATGGAAAGGTTGTTGATGTTTCCATGATTCCAAAGAGATTATGTGGATTGCATGCAGGAATGGTAGTCAGAGGAGCGAGTGGGGAAGAACTAAAATTGATAGAGCACCAAAGATGATAAGCAAGTAAAAAGGAGCAACAAAAACATAAGGAGAGTTAGATTGTTAGTCAATTGGTTTTTGTTTTGATATTTGTGGGTATTGTTTCCATTGAGCTTGATATGAGCCTATATTTTATAATGTCTCTGGTTGTGAATCCAAGTCTATCACACTTGTAGAGTCTAAAAGAAAGTGCATGACATTGCCTAATGTAACACTGGGAAATTGTATAAGAGAGAAAGGCTTTGTTGTTGTCAATTTATGAGTTTCTTAAAGTATGTTTGTGATGATGGAATGGAGATATTAAATTTGAAGTGATTCAGGTATTAATATGTATTACTCATGTGCCAATTGAATGTATGTGTTTCTATTACATAATGTTAGGTTTTAAGTAGTTTTCAATGGATTTTCCAAATTCCACACCAGATGGAACTTTGTGCAATTAGTCCTTCATCATCATCGACACAATACTAGATGGTATATGTGATCCTCATGGTGTCTTGGGTGATACCTTATTCATTATGTGGCTAAGGATTGATATGCCAATTCCTTGTGGTTTTTGTTGGTCAACTCTGGATGAACCCAGAGTCTTCAACCCCCAAACATTAGGAAAGACAGACACAAGTGTGGATGAGAAAACACATACCTAGCGACTAGAGAAAATGTCTCCACATAATCCACTCCCTATTTTTGAGACAACCCTCTTTCCACAAACGTCACCTTTAACTTCTCGATGCTACCATATGCAACATGCTTGATCTTGCAGAGCCACCTGGAACTCACAACGAACTTCCCCTTCCGTCTTGAAACTATGTCCCAAACATCATTCCTCATAATAGAGGTGTACTCCTCTACCATGGAATCCCACCATACCTGCTGATTTTCCTCTTCCTCAAAATTGGAAGGTTCAACATCAATGATGCTACTCATAAGAAACATATAGTTTGGAAACTTCCTTAGAGGCCTTCACTCTTTGACCACACTCCTAGGAGCCTCACCAACATCCCTCAATGTCTATAATATCCACTTGGGTCTCCTGAAAGGACTGGGAGGGGATAAATCCTCCTCCCCACTCAAAGTTTGAACTATTGGTTGTTGCTCATCCTTTGGGGCTTGCCATTCCTCATCCTTTGTCACTACTGATGACTCATGAGTTTTCCTAGATGCCAATGTCTCTTTGAAATTAACATCTCTCCTAAAAAATTTCTTCCTTTGTGTTGGTATGAAGATTCTATAAGCCTTTGAGGTCTTTCCATACCCCACAAATATACTCTTCTATCCTAAAGGCTGCAACTTTGTCCTCTTATCCATAGACACATCGATGTAAACTGGACAACCAAATATCCTCAAATCCCTTTTTTTGGCTTCACTCCTGAGAATGCCTCCTATGGAGTCTTATCCCCCAATATTCTATGAGGAGTCTTGTTCTTCACATACACTATTTTGTTACATGCCTCTTCCCAAAGAAACATAGACAACTCATGATCATGTATCATATGTTGATTATTGTAGCTTCAGGAAGGTATTCTCACATGCCCTAGATGTTGGGCATGTGGGAATCATCATGGGTACCACACCATACAATTGTTTGGTGAAAAACACTCTCGGAGTGAAGCTGGGGCTTCATGGGTTTGGTGGTGGTATTTTTTGGTTTGTGTTGGGGCTTAAAACCCACACGAAAGTCTAATTTGATGTTGAATTGTGGAGAGGATTCTATGTTGACCTCTACGATTTGTGTAAATAAGGAGAGATTTCATTGTGAAATTTTATTGTGTAGGGGTGTGGGGACATGATTGAGTTGGTAAATGTGAGTTTGCACTTGTGCCAAGGGGCATCGTTATTTCAATGAAGGAATGTATGGAACTCTGGAAAATTTGGCCTAGGAGATAGGAATGATGCATGTTTGAAAGAAGCCGAGTTTTTCGTATATGTATGCGAGTTACAGTGGGAACATGCATGTATGTACATGGGTTGTAGGAAGGTGAATCACATATGTACATGGGTTGCAGTGGGAAAAATCATGTATGTACGCGGGTTGCAGTAAGGTGAGTTATGTACATCAAATCAAGTTTTCTCGACAAGAGCAAGTCCATATAGGCTGACACTGGTAATAATGTAAGTGATTTCATCAGGGCATACAGGTGGTATGAAAGAGATTTGTGGGTGGAAGAAATTTCCTGGGATTTTCTGAGGTTTGGATTTCTGATTTTTCAGGTTATTGGAGGACAAGGTTGTCCTCATATTTTGGTGAAATTGTATTGGTTGGGAGCGCTGGTTTTTCCCTCAAATTTTTTGAAATTGACAAAGCTATAGAACATAATTTTTTTTTCTCATGTGTGTTACAGGTGAAACCCTTTGTGGACAAGTGGATTCCCTCTTGGTCTCTAGACTCCTAAGGCCAAGACAAAAAAGTGCTTAACATGGACACTGACTTCCTTTTAGATCTAATCAAGCTAATAAATGAAAGAGAAGGAGAAAGATATATGCCTTATTAGCGATGTTTTTCCTTGCAAAGTCCTGACTGAGCTTCGATCCTGAGCTCCCTGATAGTTTCTGTAGGACAAACAAAGATACAATGGACTTCCTAATCAACTAATATTATCTCAAATATAGCTCCATCTACTGTAGAAAAACTCATATGGAACAAGCATAAGTTTGAAAGAAACAGGCCAAGCATTGATTATTAATGAGAACAAGTAAAAGTACTTACAATCCTTTGATGAAGGTGCAAAAAATTATTCCAGTTCTCCTTGTCCAACTCCTTTTCTCAAGTAATCTACGCTGATTTCTCTGATGACATCTCACTTATGAGATCATAAGTGTCACATATCCAATCTCTTTTGTTCATACCACTTACAGGATCACGAGTTTGGTATCAATCTCTAGTCTTTACCTTTTTCACCATGAGGAGACCTCCTTATATAACATTGGAGAGGCCCAATCACTTGAGATATATTTGGGATAAGTTGAGGATTCCTCTCCTTCAGTTGAGGATCTTCCCTAAGATCATGCCTTGACCATCTATTCGAATCCAACCACCTTCAGGAATTGAGGGATTCTTCCTTGATTTGTCTCAACAAACCCAAAACTTGCTCAGAAAAGGGTAGCACTCCCCCAAAAGGGTGCACAGGGCACTCAAAAACTCCCCCAAAGAGGCTCAGGGAGTGCCAACACTCTCTGACAATGGGTAGGGAAGCGCTCCTCTCCAAAATCCATTTTTTAGCGGTTCTTTCAGTGGCAAAAGGTTTGTACTCCTTGTCAACTGATTTCTCTTCTTCAAAACTAGTCTTTGAGATGTCTTAAGTGGATTTATGATGTCGTTAGAGGCACGACATAGGAAACATGGAAGTATAATGTTTGTGACACTTGCAACACTTGTGTTCAATATGCGACACTTGCAGACAAGTTGTGACACTTACAACACTTGTAATGATGACACTTGTGACACTATTGAAGTGAGTAATTTTGAGGTGTAACAGATTGCCCCCCAAAGTACGAAGTTAGAAGACGATGATGATTGAAGTAATTTGTATACTTTTTCGGGCAAGGGTATGGACACAGAGAAACCAGAAAAAGTTGTACACAACCATCAAACAAATATTATGACATGTTTCAATCCCAAGGCAGGCATATCTATGCTTGAGTGATAAAGACTTTTTAGGTATGGCCTCCATAAAATACACTGCGGATCCATAATTATATTGAAAAAAGGTATAGCCACTGAAGATACAATGTAGATCTATACTCCTATGACCTGAACTAATCATAGCCACAAAGAATACACAGTGGATCTACGAGATGACAAGACATAGCCACGACCAATACAAAGTGGATCTATGTAACAGTATATGTGTCATCGTTCAAAAGAACTCCTTCTCAAACTGGGAAGAGTACATATAAGAGTGATGACTCGACCTAGGGTCTTCTTACTAGTGATGATGTAGTAGGAATATAACCATGTGAATAGATTTCCTGATGTCGAACATGGTAGAAACCACTTGATTACCGGTCAATGTGGTAAACAGTTAACAAGCGCGAGGGAGATCACCATTTATGTCAATGATTCCCAAGGTACTCTAGTACATTCCAATGAACATGAATGGATGATATGAAGTCGAACATCCGTGGAATCATCTGATCAGGGGTCGATGATGTAAACCCACTGTCGGACGCAAGGAAGCCTGCCATTGAGGAATGCATTTCCCAAGGTACTAAAGCAACTTAAAGACAGGATAACGTGTTGAAGTCGACATGAACAGATGCATCGAGGGAGGGCCTTGATGTATCCCCCATCAACGAAAAAAACTGACACAGAGATGTAATTGGTAGATCAAATGAACATGGATTGAAACAGGTATTGAAATAGGATATTTGTGATGGATGACTCCCGAGGAAGATACTTCCCTTGAACAGTGAGGCATGACAACAAAAACATGACATGGAACAAAACTTAATGATGCAGTGGATGTTGTGACTTTCGTCAGGTGACCCAAAGGAGTAAAGGAAACTCAGAGAATTGTCTTAGTGCAGAGGTTCAACGGATTAAAATGAGTTCAAAGACAAAGTGTCTTGTTCAAGGGAGACCGTAAGGGTTACTGGTAATGTTCTCAAAAAATTGCTTGGCTTGCTTCTTCCAATTTCCCCCCCATCCAGATAGACGAGTACCTCTTTTTAATTTAATGAGCTCAAGGAGGGTAACACATGCTCGATATGACTCACCTTCGGTAAGTCCCTCTTCCTTTGTTTAGCGAACTGGAAGAAGTAAGGGTTCGGTCCCATATGGGCCCTTCAATGTATGATTTTTTAATGAGTTTAGAGAAGGTAAAATCGGCCGTTTTTCATATTTAGAGAGTCTGAAAACAACTTAAAGACGACTCCAGTGTTGTCCTTTTTCGTAATGTTAGTCTCACGAGGCCAAAAAAGAGATAAATTATCACTCGAAAGACGCCCTTTCAAACCTTTTAACGAGTGGGAAAGGAAGCAAGATCACTCAACAATATTTTCATGTTTAGAGAGTTTGAAAAAAGCTTAAAGACGACTCTAGGGGGTTCCTTTTTTGTTTAACCATGCGAGTCCGGAAAAGTGATAAAATTTTACCCGATTGCATTCTCATGTATTTATGAGCACGAGAAAGAAAAAAAGACTAAGCTTGGTATGCCCCCATCTTGAAATCTAGTGGATTAACTCCAAAATGATCATCAAAGGCTGGAGACATGACCTCCAAGATTCAATTCATTCACTAACTTTGAGTTTGGCACCAATTTCTCTACTAGATGGAGAAAAAGGATAAGGGTGGATGAAATGAAGGTTCAAAAGAGGCGACTGTTTCATTTTTTTAACGAGCTTGACATAGGAAAAGAACTATGCTTAGGGCTCCATGTTCAATCCCCAGATTGTTGTTTCATTTTTTAATGAGCTTGCTACAGAGAGGAAAACTATGCTCAAATCTTCTGTTTCATTTTTAAACGAGCTTTCCATAGAGAAGAGAAA
>ML861682.1:0-16286 GCA_009831015.1 Picea engelmannii | reverse complement strand
ATATATATATATATATATATATATATATATATATATATATATATATATATATATATATATATATATATATATATATATATATATATATATATGGTTGTATATGTATTGATATCAGAGAGTTTATGTGATTATGAGGTTGGTGAGATAGGTCGCAAATAGGCTCGTCCACATATCCATGAAATTGTAATCATAATTATTAATATTATATTAAATCGTTGTGCGCAAACAAACTTAGACAAAAAGAGATGGGGGGATAACTCCATCAGAAAAGGGAAAGGGGGGTGAGACTCAAGTCTTAGGGAATATTTTATAATATTTTTGGAAAAGTGTAAGTTTATGGATAATTATTTTATCATAAGTTCTAAAGGGTAGGGAACAAGTCGCCAAGTGGTTTAAGCTACTTCTGAAGGTGACATATGTCGAGTTTAAGGCATGCAATATATATTGTTGGCCTTAGTGTATTTTGAGGGGATTATCCATTATTCACTCTCTTGGGTGCAGAAGGGGTCGGACCATCTAAGAGGGGAAAATTGTTATCTTATATGCACAGAGAAGCTTGTAAGGGGTTTTTGTACTGTAATCAGAGTTTCACTGTCGAAGAGGCATGTTTTCAAGCCCATGAGCAGTCTCTCTGGGTGAGATATTTTTTGTTGAATAAGCGATTTTTCAAGCCCGTGAGCATACTTTTCAGGTGAGATTTTTGTTGAGATTTTTTCCGTAGTGCGTTAGGCATTAGTCACAGGGCTCAGAGACTTCCTATCTGGCCTTTTGTTGGTAACCCTGGAAGGGAAGTGGGGAAGTCGAGGGATTGTTGAGCAGAGAAGAAGCACACTTTCTTGGGTGTAACAAATGCATGGGGAATGAGGGATTGTAAGCTAGTTGCATCAGCGGACACCTTGGACTAAGCAATTTTGTTGAGAATCAGACCTTAGCCTATCACTAGGAACCCTTTTTCCCTGGTGGAGTTAATCCCCAGCTCGGGAGTCACATGTTGCTGAAATTTTATGAGCAACAGAGTCTCTGGCTGGGAGGAACGTCTAAGTTATGCATGCAGTTGGTGACTTTCATAAAAAATAAGTGTTCTTTATGTTCTTGTCTCATTTAATGTGTGTTTATTTATCTATGTTTGACATGGGTTAATTCTTATATGTTGCCACATATGAGTAATTGTTGTTAATTTATTTAATATTGTTTGCACATGTAAGTAGTGTGCTTATAGCTTGTATTTGTAGTTGTTCATGGATATGACGAATGTCGATAGTCATGTTTGTTAAGTTAACCATGTGATATTGGTAACAAGTCTTTGAGGCAAGGATTAAATGGTCGGGTGAGCAAGAAAGTAGCCTGTATGCACAGAGGATGGAACTCATGTGTGTGTAAAGGGAAATAGACCCCATGCACAAGGAAATCTGAATTGACATGTGACGCCAGGTTGGTTGTATGCATGGTAGTGTTGTGTCATCTATACACTCGTGCACAGTTGTTTGAGTTACTTATGTTGCTTAAAATTGTGTTAAAAGGAGAAAGTTAGTGTGGCACGACTCAGTTGAGGTTGAACACACTACTTCAAGTGATACTGCACAAACTAGTGTTTAGTATATAATCTGCGTAGTGGATTTTTATAGTAGCATTGTTTAGTAGGATGTTGGGTGATGTTACAGTATGGTTGATTCAAGGCTATAGAAGTTGACGTTGTGTGACGTGGCCCAGCCTGGGGTGGCTCAAGACATTACATTCTCATATCAAATCTATTGGTTCAACACTGAACTTGTATGGGCCAGAGGTCAACAAGAAGCATCAGAGCTCTAATTTCAACACTAAGCCTTCATGAGTTGCATTCTACTTAAGGAAAAATTCGGACAGGTAAGTGATCGAATTTGGAATTTTCGCGGCCTTGGTGTGCAATAAATAAGAATGCACAAATGTGCACACTAAATATATGATATTGTGGAGTGTGGCACTGGAACTGCGCAGTAAAAATGGTGCATGGGTTTGTGCACTAAATATTGGGGTTGTACAAAACAAATGTATGGTGCATGCACACTACTAATACGTGATGTACATGCTAAAATTTGACATCACACATTGGTGTGTGTTGAATACCAGTGTGCGCATGGGATTTGGAAGAAAGGATTCTGACGAGATGGTGTAGATTTTTTATGAAGTTGTCTTATGAATTCATCTAACAAATCTTGTTGCTTGCACATTTTGTAGAATTATCAGCAACTAGAGCAGGACATAATCAGTGCAAAAGGTCAAAAGCATGGAAGATGCACAGTGGACTTACAGTCATGATCATGAATTCAGGGATTTCTATGCTGGTTTGGGTGTTGATGGTACAGAATCCAAGGAGGAGAACATGAACTTGGTAGAAACCATAAAGAGACTAAAAAAATATGTCCATAGATATAAGACTGATAATGAGAGGCTTATGAAATCTGAGCAACGAGATGATTTCAATGTCAAATTGTTGTAAAGCTTGGACAGAATAGAAAATAAAATGGATAAGGAGACAGAAACAAGTAGGTCAAGAAGTCACATTTATCATGATGAGAAAAGAAGAGAAGCAAGAAGTGTTGATATGAATCATTACCACTCACCAAAGAATTATTTTAGAAAAGTACGTAGTAGCTCAAGTCCATCTACTGTCAGATTTAACCATAAGAGAAGGATTGGGGTGGACAAGCTACAGGGAGAAATGAATGAGATCAAGCCTCCTACCTTTGATGGTGAGCATAAGAAGGATGAAGATGCGGAGACTTGGTTGTTGGGTATGAGGAAGTACTTCCAGATGCATAATTATTTTGCACAGATGGAAGGGAGAATCATTATCTATCAGCTAAAAGGAAAAGAATCAATGTGGTGGGATTAGTTTGTGCAAGTGCAACACATTGATGAGAAGAAAGTTACTTGGAGAGAGTTCAAGAGGTATTTCCAAAAGAAATACTTAACCAAGTGGTACTATGATAGCAAAATGAAGGAGTACTTTGAACTCAAGCTTGGGAGCATGATGATAGATGAGTATGAAAGAAGATTATTAGATTTGCTAAAATATGCCGCATTCATCAAGGATGAACAAATTAAAATTCATAGGTACCTGAGTGGGTTTCCCTCATTTATCAGTGACAATATATAGTATTGTGATCCTAAGACATTGGAGGAAACCATAAGGCGTGCTAAATTTCTTTATGAGAAGAAAATGGGAAGATCGACTTTCCAAAAGGCTTGGGAAGGAAAGCTGAAAAGTAAGGTGGAATGGAGGAAGAAGGGGGCTAAGCCACCATTTTTCAAAAATATTGTGTAAGGATGGAGAAGTCTCAAGCAACCCAGAATGACGGATACAGTGGGGAAAAATCCATGGAAAAAATTTATTCAATATTGGAATTGTGGCAGAGATCATATGCACGGAGATTTCCCTCAAAGAGGTGATAAAGTGAGGATTGTGCATAGTGTAAAACAAGATGCGACAATTGAGGACATGGGAAAAAATGTGCCAAGGATTTACACAGCCTTGGATAACAAGTAAGTTGAGTTTCAATCGCACATGATCGAGGTGGAAGATAAGATTAATGATCAACCCAATGTTATTTTAATTGACTCGGGAGCTATTCATAGTTATCTAGATCCTAAGATGTTGGAAAGATTCATTTTTCCGAGAAGCAAGCTTGGAAAACCTTGGTTGGTGTAGTTAGCTACACGAGAAAAAAGGAAAATTAATGAGATGGTCAAGGCATGTCCAATGGAAATGAATAAACTTCGTACAAAGGCTGAATTGAATATCGTACCTTTCAACTCATATGATTGACTCATTGGTATGCATTGGTTGGACAAGCACCATGTTGTCCTAGACTATTACAATAAGGAATTTACTTCCTTGGATGAGGAAGGAAACTTAACAATAATTCAAGGAATTCCAAGGGTTGTAACTATCAGATAAATTTCACCCCTGCAATTGAAGAAAAAATACAAGAAAGGATGTCAAGTATTTGCAACGCACGTGAAAGAGGCACCTAAGGATAAAGTATTGAGTGTTAAAGACTATGCAGTAATGAAATAGTTTAAGAATGTCTTTAAAGAGATGTCGGGATTGACTTCGAAAAGAGAAATTGACTTCTCTATTAATCTGATGCCTGGAGAAACACCGGTATCCAAGAATCCTTATAGGATGTGTACACCAGAATTGAAGGAGTTACAGATGCAACTTGAAGATCATCTGAAGAAGGGGTATATACGCCCAAGTGTGTCACCTTGGGGTGCCCCAGTATTGTTCATGAAGAAGAAGGATGCTACACTAAGACTTTGTATCGACTTCGGGTATTTGAACAAGGTAACATAAAGAACAAGTATCATTTTCCAAGGATAGATGACCTCTTTGATCAACTGAGAGGCGTGCAGATATTTTCAAAGATTTATCTCAAATATGGATATCACTAGGTGAGAATTAAATATGAAAACATCAGCAAGACGGCCTTCAGAACAAGGTATGGACATTACGAGTTTACAGTGGTGACTGTTGGGTTGTCAAATGCACCAGTTGTCTTCATGTGTTTGATTAATGGAGTTTTCAAAAGTTATTTAGATAAGTTTTTCATTGTATTTATGGATGACATACTTATTTACTCTCATTCTGAAGAGGAGCATGAACAACACTTGAGGATGGTACTACAAGTGAGGGAGCATCAAATTTATGACAAGTTGAGAAAGTGTTTATTTTATCATCGAAAGATTCATTATTTGGGTCATATTATCTCCAAGGAAGGAATAGTTGTGGATCCGAAAAAAATAAAATCCATTGAGGAATGGTCGACACCAAGAAATGTCATAGATTTAAGGTCCTTTGTGGGACTTGCGGGTTATTACAGAAGATTTATTGAAGGCTTCTCAAATATTATGCATTCAATCAATCCTTGCATAATAAAGGTGTGTGATTTGAATGGACTATGGATTGTGCAAGGAGTTTCCAGCACTTGGAAATATTGTTGACAAATTTAGCAATTTTGAGAATTGTGGATCCCGTTGCAGACTTTTTTGTGTGCATGGATTCATGCAAGGAAGGGCTTGGTGGAGTCCTAAGTCAAAATGGACATGTGGTATGCTACGAATCAATAAAATTAAAAGAGCGTGAAAGTTTATATGCTACTCATGACTTGGAATTGGCAGCCATAGTGCATGCATTGAAGATGTGGCGACACTATCTCATGGGTAAAATATTTGAGTTGAGGACAAACCATAGTGGTCTAAAGAATTTGTTTGGAAAACAAAGTTTAAATTCCAAACAAATCAGGTGGTTAGAATTCCTTAGTGAGTATGAATTTGATATAAATCATATCAAGGGTAAAGAGAATAAAGTAGTGAACACACTCATCAAAAGGGTGCATGAGATGCATGCTACAGTCATTAGCATGTACAAATTGGATTCATGTGAGAAAATTTTAGAAGTTGCCAAATCATATCTACACTATGTGGACATAAAGACGACCTTACAGCAAGGTATGTCACAGCATAAATTTGAAGGTTATGAGTTGAGAGAGGATGGGATCCTCATGTATAGACACAGAGTCTATGTGTCAAATGATCAAGAATTGAAAAGTATGATATTTTCATAGATGCATAAGGTTCCTAATGTTGGACATCCAGATTACCAGAAGATAATTGTCGCAATCAAAAATCAATACTATTGGTCAAGTATGAAAAAGGAAGTTCCTAATTTTATTGCTAGATGTCTTGAATGTCAAAAGGTCAAAGATGAGCACAGACATTCAATTGGTTTGCTATATCCTTTGCCCATTCCTGAGTGGAAGTGTGAAATTTTAACCATGGATTTCACTACTAAGATACCTAGGACTGCTAAGTAGCATGATTCTATTATGGTAGTGGTGGACAAGCTTACGAAAGTTGCCCATTTTATTCCAAAAAATTCAGTGGATACGACAGCAAACATTACTGAAATATACATGAAAGAAATTGCTAAGTTGCATGGTATACCTAAGACAATCGTGTTTGAAAGAGATTCCAATTTCACCTCGAACTTTTGGAAAGGGATATTCAAAGGATTTGGAACAAATCTGAATTTCAGCACAGCATATCACCCTAAGTCAAAGGGGCAAACAGAGAGAGTGAATCGGGTGATTGAAGATATGCTCAGGATGTATGTGATGGAAAAGACATCAAAATGGGAAGAATACTTTCATTTGGTAGATTTTTCTTACAACAATGGGTATCAAGAATCTTTAAAGATGAACCCATTTGAAGCATGTATGGTAGAAAGCACAACACGCCAGTGAGTTGGGACAATCCATTAGACCGCGCAGTGGTTGGGCCAGATCTACTCTAGGAAGTGGAGGAGTGGATGGTAAAGATAAGGCCGAATTTAAAGGCTACCCAAGATAGGTAGAAAAATTGCATAGATAAAGGAAGAACCCACAGATATTTTAAAGTGGACAACCATGTGTTCTCAAAAGTGAAAGCCAGGCGTAGTTCCATGAAGTTGGGGAATTTTTCTAAGTTAGAAGCGCGCTACTATGGGCCATTTGAAATCCTAGAGAGGATTGGTCTTGTCGCATATATGCTTGCATTTCCTACATCCTTGTGTATTCATAATGTTTTTCATGTATCATTTCTTAAGAAGTATTTACCTAATGTTAATCATATTATTGATTGGAATGTGATTTAGGTGGAGCCAGAAGGCGATTTTCGAGTGCAATTGGTTTACATACTAGATCGGAAAATCAAACAACTCTAGAATCAAGCCATGGAGTTGGTAAATATCCAATGGACCTGGTATGGTCATGGGGATGCAACTTGGGAGTGCAAGGATTCTATGCAAGTAGAGTGTCTTCATATTTTTTAATATTTTTGAAATTTTGTATGTACATGTGTATATGATGCACTGAGAATAGTGCATAAATAAGGGGGAGGGGAATGTAAAGTCCATAATCCAAACCCTTTGTAATTGTACATATAGGTCGGTGAGTCATTCATACCAATTGTTAATGTAAATGTACATATAGACTGGTGAACATATTCTTATAAGGTTGTAGATGAAGAAACACCTAGTCCCCTTCAACGAGTTGACATTCTGAACAACCCTGATCTACTTGTTTCTTCATGCAATTCTGATCCATGACCAAATTTGGGGGAAAGTTTCTGACAGTGTTTAGTTTTGAGTAAAATATTCTTATAAGGTTGTAGACGAAGAAACACCTGGTCCCCTTCAATAAATTAATGTTCTGAACAACCCTGATCTGCTTGTTGCTTCATGCAACTATGATCCGTGACCAAATTTTCTTTCTAGGTACGGAGAATGGACACGTGGACTGTAAGATTGTTTTCAACCTCCTGAACCTTGGAGACACCTGGCATGTATGAGAGAACTGATGGTGGATTTTACCCATAGACTGCTTCAAAAGGAGTCATATGAGTGGAAATATGGTAAGATGTGTTGTAGCACCATTCAGCGAAGGATAACCATCGATCCCACCGATTTTCTCTGCTAGATTCAAAACATCGTAGATATGTTTCCAAACACTTGTCGACAGCTTCAATTTTTCCATCAGTCTGAGGATGATAGGTGGTGTTGAAAAGCAATTGGGTTCCCTAGAGCCTAAACAATTATTGCCACAAATTGCTGGTGAAAATTGAATCTCAGTCAAAGACAATAAAATGAGGCATGCCATGGAGTTTAAATATATTATCCATAAAAATTTGAGCCATTGTGGATGCAATTAACGGGTGTTGAAGAGCACATAAATGAGCATATTTGTAAATATGGTATACTACCACCATGATGAATGACTTATTGCTCGATTTAGGTAATCCAACAATGAAATATATAGAAATATCCCTCCAAATAGTAGGGGGGATCGCGAGCGGTTGGAGTGTGCCTGGAGCTTTGACGGTTTCTCCCTTGTGTTTTTGACGAGTATCACATTCAGCCACAAAGCTGTCGATGTCATGTTTCACACCATCCCAAAAGAAAGAATGCTTAACCCATTCATAGGTTTTGGTGAACCTGAAATGCCCAGTTGCGGGTGAAGCATGCAACTCAAAGAGCACCATAGATTTAAGGCTCCACTATTTGTTTAAATACAAGCGACCTTTATAGAGAAGCTCTTCATTGTGCCAAGAGTACTCTGGAGAAGATTGAGGATCCTGTTGCAATTTTTGGATCATATTAGAAACTTTAGGGTGTTGCAACCATTTCTGGCGAACATCTTGAATCCAAAGATCATGGTAACCCATTTTTTTTGCTTGAGGGAGAAAATTCTTTGCTCTAGAAAATACTTGAGGCTACGATAATTAGTTTTAATTTGGAAGCATTTCCCCAAGAGATAAGGATGCCAAAGATCCATTGCATTAAGAATAGCCATCATTTCCTTTTCATAGATTTATTGGCCCAAATGTCGCTTGGAGATTTGTTTTCTAGTGAAATCCAAAGGTCAACCATCTTGCATGAGGACTTCCCCAATGCCTTTTTCTGACACGTCGCATTCTAGGAAAAACATCTTGGTGAAGTCGGATAGTGCCAGGACAGGAGTAGTGCACATAGCCTCTTTCAAGGTGTGGAAGGACTAGTCAGCTGCTAGAGAATTATTTTTAGGATAGCAGTGAGAAGATCATTTTTTCCATAATTCCAAACAAACTTGCAATAATATCTCGTTAAACCCAAGAACCCACACAAGATTTTAAGATTTTTAGGGCGAGGCCAATCCTTCGTAGCTTCATTTTTTTTAGGATCTACTAGTACACCATCCTTGCCAACAATATGACCTAGATACTCAACTTCAGAGGCGCCAAAAGCACATTTATATTGTTTGACAAAAAATTTGTGCTAAGACAATAGATAGAGAACTTGATCCACATGGGTGAGATGGGCTTGCCAAGTTTTACTATAGATGAGGATATCATCAAAGAAAACTAAGACAAAATGACATAGGAAACGGTGGAATGCATGATTCATGAGACTTTGAAAAGTGGATGGGGCATTACATAGGACAAAGGGCATGACCAAGAACTCATAGTGACCCTCATGAGTTTGAAAGGTAGTCTTGGGGATGTCCTCCTCTTTTATGCATATTTGGTGGTAGTCAAAACAGAGATCGAGTTTTGTCTTTGATTGTGAGTTTGTTGAGAGCACAAAAATTAGGACACATGCGCCAAGTTCCTTCTTCCTCGAGTGCCATGACTACTAGAGAAGAATAGGGGTTGGTACTAGGACGGATAACACCTGCTTCTAGCAATTATTGAACAATTTTCTCAATTTCATTTTTCTAGGCAAACAGATGACGATAAAGGTGAACATTTGGAGAAAGATTGTCGGGTACTAGAGGAATGGAATGACCATGGGCACCGCGGGAAGGGGGAAGTCCATGGAAAGTGTTAAAGATAGTTTGGTGTAGAGAGAGTATAGATTGGAGGTCAGATTGCACATAAGGTTTCTCCACGACATGAATGAAATGGAGTTGGGAAATCATGCCAAAGTGGCCTTTTTTTAGTATCTTTTCCATTCAGTGGGAGTCGATGATATCAGGTGAACCTATTGTGATGCCTTCGAATTTATATTGTTGTCCCTCATGTTGTAATTGCATGGTTAGGTCCTTAAAGTCCATGAGGCTGGGGTCAAGAGTGCGTAACCATTCAACACCAAGCACAATCTCACAACTTCCCATGTCCATAGAAAACAAATAAGATTTCAGGTAGTACTGACCAATTTGTAGGCACACATTTTCACAATGCCTGCCACATTTCATGGAACCACCATTGGAAATCATGATTTGAAAATTGTTGACTGCACAAATATAGCAATTGATTTCCTGGGAAATGCGACAATGAATAAAATTATGGGTGTTTCCACTGTCGAAAAGGATTATGGACTTCATGTTCTTAATGTAACCAATGATCTTGAGGGTTTGGAGAGCAGAGAAGCCAATGAGGGCATGCAGCGAAATCAGTGATTCAACTTCTAGTGGATCAAAGGGTGGAGTAAGATCAATTGTTGGGGGTAGTTATTCCACCTGGGAAACTTTGACCTCCTCGTCAACAACATCCTAATAAATGGCCATAAAAATGTTTTGTTCCTTACATTTGTGCCCCAAAAAATATTTGTCATCACAATTATAGAAAATTCCCTTGAGTTGGCATTCAGCTATTTCTTCCCGAGTTAATTTTTGGATCTTGAGAGGAGTGGCATGAGGAGCAGGATTAGTAGGTCGAAGGTGAGGAAGAAAAGAGTGTTCTCGGTTTTGGAAAAAGACAACATGTTGTGCTTCCTTGGCACCTTGAGTAGCTTCCAACCACGTATGGGGGTGAGCCATGAGGACATAAGCTTGGATTTCATCCTTTAGGCCACTGATAAAGCATTCCCTGAATAAGGCATCAGACATGCCCTCTATTCTGAAAGCCAATTGCTCAAATGTGGTGATAAATTCTTCCACAATACCAGGCTATTTCAACTTGGTCAAATGTCCTAAGTAGTGTGTGTTGGTGTCAAAGCACTCATAAAGTTTGGCCACAAACTATGTCCAAGCAACATACTCTTGGCATGATATTTTATGCCAATACTACCATTGCCAACGTTCAGGATCCACATAGAGGACACTGTAACAAAGTTTGGCCAAGTCATCATTGATTCCATGCAAGGAGAACGCTCCATTTGAGTGACCCGGCTAGTGGGATTCGAGCCATCAAATTTGTTCACCCCCACTCACGGAAGACACAGATCACGAGGAAGGGGGTTAGACTGAAAATTCTAGGAATTGGAGGAAGCAGCACCTTATGGATTAAAAGGTTGTTTAGATGTGGTAAGGCCTCCAATAAAATTCAGTTTTTCCAAGATCTTGGCAATGAAGGATTCAAGTTGGTTGTTTAAGTGGTCAGTGATATCCTTCATGTCTTCCATTTTGGCCTCTATAGTGGAATTGAGGTGGGTTTCAAGGTCTTGGTTGCGAGTGTGTGCCAGGGTGAAAGGGAAGCACGGGAATGGAGTAGGTGGGTCTGAATGAAAAGAGGTTAATGGTGAAGGGTACCACTACAATCAGTGCAAATAGAGGAATCCAACGAAATAGGTGGTAAGAGTGTCAGAAAGTGTGGGTGGGTCAAATGAAAAAAAATAATAAAAATAAAAATAAAAATACCAAGTGATAGATACCACTGCGATCAGGGTGAAAGGGGGAATCCAAGGGGATAGGTCCCAAATAAGAGTGTCGGGAAGGGGGTCAGGTCCACCAAAAAAAAAGGATTAAAAATGATAGGTACCACGGTGATCAAAGGGGATAGGTATTGAATAAGGGTGCCAACAAGACCACTTTAGTCCAACCTGGAGAATACTACAATGACAACTTGCCCAAATTGTTAGCAGGAAAATTTGTGTAGGAATGTCGCAACCAAAATGTATGAGGTAGGGTTGCATGGCAATATAGCTCTCTTTTTTTTGTCATGTTCATTTCCCAAGGGTTAAGGTTTTTAGGGTTCCTACAGAGAAGGATTTGCTCTATGTTATAGCTCTCTAATATATATGCAGATTCGAACAGTAGTACTTATTCCAGTGTCTTAGGGCACCAACTAAGGAGGCTCGATCGTGCCCTTAGCCCTACTACTCGATTACCCAGGTACTAGATGTTAATTTAGAGCTACTATTAAGTTATTTTCAATTTACTAAAGAATAATAACATGAGGATCATTGAAAGAAACATAATCACAAGATACATAGAATTTTATCCTACGAAACCCTCATGAGGGAGAAAAGCCAACAAAACTTCCTCAATAATAGATTGTCAATACAATGCCAAGACTTAGACCAAAACACTAAATAATATCCAAGACTGAGCATGCACCTCTCTTATCCTTCTTGTAACTGTAGCTACCTCCAAAATATGTGCACTTATTGAGTGAATGAGTGAGTGAATGAATGAGGTGTCATCCTCACTTATTTATACTAGCTTAGGAGGCACTAGGGTTATGTCTCTTTACCAAGCAGGGTTGACTTCTTCCAATAGTGGTTAAAATGACTTTAATAAACCCTACGGGCCAACTTCTCAAATACCACCATATGAATATGGTTTGACGAATCCACAAGAGGGGATTTGGTCTTATACAAAACTCGACATGATCAATCCACAAAAGGGGATTTGATCTATATAATAATAACTCAATTATAATTAGAATATTCTTCGAAGTTATGATATTTCAACACTCCCCCTTAACAAGAAGGGTATTCTACTGAAATAACTCAATACAACATCATTAGGAGAAAGAGAGGGCAGAAACATCATCAGCATCTGGAACACTTACTGTCATATCTATAAATCATCAAAAGTTTTTCTCATCATCAGTATAATCATTGTTCACAACATGGAGTTGGAGTAGTATCATCATCATTGTTCACAACATGGAGATAGAATAGCATCATCATCAGCATTCACAGCATGGAGATGGAATAGCATCATCCTCATCATTCATAGCATGGATGTGGAATAGCATCATCATCATCATCGTCGGCATGAAGTTGAAACATCAGCATCAATAACATGAAGCTAGAGCAACAATCTCACCAACATGAGGCTGGTACAACATCATCAAAAACACGAGGATTAATCAATCAGCATCATCAGCACGAGGCTGAAACAACAACATTATCAGAACGAGGTTGATACAATAACATCATCAGCACAAGGTTGAGACAACAACATCATCAGCACGAGGCTAAGATAACAACATCATAATCATATGGCAACAGAATGAGCCAGGTGAAAAAACAACATTTTGTGGTACGCTGACGGACCATCCTTATCGGACCTTTAGGATCTACCCAGAAATCATAGGATTCACTAGAATATAAAATCCTAATGGAGCTACCACGTTGTACTCTGATAGAGCATCCTTAGCAGACCTTTGGGATATTCCCAGGAATCAAAAGATTCAATAGGATATAAAATCCTAACATAGCTACCACTATTGACCATAGATGGCATATACATGCACAGATAATTTGACAGACCGTCCTTACCGAACCTTTGGGATCTGTTCAGGGATGATCAGTCCCCTAGGATATAAAATCCTAACTGAGCTACATTTTGTTGGTCAGGATACCATAGTATCATCAGCATCACTCCCCCTATCAAGGGAGGTCCTTTCGGACTATACCAATATTGTATTGAAAGTATTCAAACTTTACATGAGACAGAGGCTTAGTCAACACATCTGCAACCTGCTCAACTATGCCAACATATTGGAGCTTTACAGCTCCTCTCTGCACCATATCATGAATGTAGAGATAGTGGATTTCTATATGCTTCGACTTATCATGGAACACTGGGTTCTCTGTCATCTTTATGCAACTCTCGTTATCACATAGAATCATGGTGGCTTCCATCTCCAAATCGAATAGACCTGTCAATAAATTATGAAGCCATATGGATTCACAACTGGCGGACCATGTTGCAATGTATTATGCTTCTGTCGTGCTGAAAGAAATATTGGATTGTTTCCTTCTCTTCCATGAAGTCATGGCTGACCCCAGACTGAAACAACATCTTGAAGTGTTCTTTCTATCATAAACACTTCCAGCCCAATCTGGATCAGTATAACCAACCAGTCTGAAGTCATGGTCTAAACAATGTTTCCAACAAAACCCTCTAAAACTATCAACCCTCCTAGTAAACCAGAAGGAAACATAGTACACAGAGTGCACTACGCAGTCTCACCTGAAATATTTCTATGGGTGACTGCAATGCTCAAGTGCTTGCAGTCTAGGAAGGAGTGGCGATCTTGGATTTTATTTTATCTTCTTCGGGACTTGATCTGATTATTCTCTCTATTATTCCTAAGATTCATCAATATGTTAATCCTATGCATGCATTCTAATATATCTAACTCAATCATTCATTCATCCATTCATAATATAGCTACTAATAGAAGGTAAATATGCAGTAAACAACACACATAACACAAATTTTACCGTGGTTCACCCCCTCATGGGCTACTTCCACAAAGATCTAGCTTCGTAGGCTCTTTTATTTAGATTTGTGCAAAATATGGCATTGCGCGCACTACATCTCCGATCATACAATCATGAAAAAGGTTCCACAACCTATGTGAGGTAGACTAGATCACACCAAGCTCCGCATCCTGTGATCTAACCCTCAAAATATGACCTACTTGACTCTTATACATCTCTACAGCTTACAAAATTATATCAGAACTACAATAGTCGAATTGAACTAGTATTCGAACTAATCAGAACCAACAAGAACCACTTTGAACCCCAACCTAGACCTCTTAGATTCTTATTTATGTTATTTTACAAGCTTATTAGCCGTTACAATCTCTTACCAAAACCCTAACCCTAACATGGTTAGGTTTTCATGCATGTGCACCTTGCATGCTTTCCTCCTTTGCATGTGGTTTTTCCTCGCACGTGTTTTTTTTCCTGCCACATGTAACAGTCTTTACTTCATATGTCCCCAGCCAATGCATTCTGAATTTGCTAGGATGTTGAAAAAAATTATTTTCATAGAGCAAGACTAGGTCTCCTTCCTTGAAACTTTTCCTCTTTACATGTCTATCATGTCAGAATTTATATCTTGCTTTCTATACTTCTTGGTGAAATCCTGCCAAAATCATATCCTCTTCCATTTCCGTTAGTTGATTTAATCTCTCCTTTATTGCGCATATTTATGTCATGTTGGTAATTGTTGCTACACACAGACTAGGTACCAGAAATTTTAATGGTACTACTTCTTCCTACCCATACACCAATCTGAATGGTGTTTTTCATGTCAACTTATTACAGGTGGTCCTATATTCCCATAGTACTGCTGGAATTTTCAAGTCTCAATCATCCCTGTTGACATTGCATATCTTAGTCATAGCATTCTCCAAGATCTTATTGAAAGCTTCTACTATTCCATTTGCCTGAGGATGGTATGGTGTACTCTTCTAGTGATAGACTTCAAACTCCTCGATGATAGCCCTAATAGTATTGTTGATAAAGTGAGTACCTTGGTCACTCATCAAAACTCTTAGACATCCAAATCTGGTGATCACTTGCTCAAACAAGAAGTGTGTTGTTCTCTTTGCACTGCAGTCTTTGATTGGTGTTGCTTACACCCATATTATTAAGTATTATGTCGCAGTAATGATATATATATCTCCTTATCGTCTTGTTGGTGGGTGAATTGGTCCCACAAAATCCATATGCATGCATTCTAATAGATCTAACTTAATCATTCCTAAGATTCATCCATTTCTTACGCCTATGCATGCATTCTAATAGATCGAACTCAATCATTTATTCATCCATTCATAATCTAGCTACTAATATAAGATAAATATGCAGTAAACAACACACATAACACAATTTTTACCATGGTTCACCCCCTCCTGGGCTACATCCACAAAAATATATCTTCTTAGGCTCTTTTATTTAGATTTCTGCAAAATATGGCATTGTGCACACTACATCTCCGATCACACAATCATGAAAAATGTTCCACAACCTCTGTGAGGTGGACTAGATAACACCGGGATCTTCATCCTGTGATCTAACCCTCAAAATATGACCTACTTGGCTCTTCTACAGCTCAACAGCTTACAAAATTATATCAGAACTACAATAGTCATACTAAACTAGTATTCAAACTAATCAGAACCAACAAGAACCACTTTGAACCCTGACTTAGACCTCCTAGGTTATTATTTATGTTATTTTACAAGGTTATTAGTCATTACAATCTCTTACCAAAACCCTAACCCTAACATGGTTAGGTTTTCCTGCATGTGTGCCTTGCATGCTTTCCTCCTTTACATGCGGCTTTTCCTCGCACGTGTTGTTTTTCCTGCCAGATGTTCTTCTCCAAAATTGGGCCTTTCCTTACCAAAATTGGGTAATTCCTCAAAATAGGCATGCACCCAACACAGATATTGACTTAAGGTGTTCACAGCAAAGCATATATTTGGTCTGGTATTCGTCAGATACATCAATGAACCAATAATTTTTCTATATAGAGTAGCATCAACCAACTCTGACGAAGTATCGACCAGGAGCTTCCACTTTGTTTACATGGGTGTGTTCATGGATTTACATTCCAACATGTCAAATATCTTCAGTATTTCAACTGCATACTTCCCTTTGTTAAGGAAGATCTTATATGGCTTTGCCAAACTTCAAGACCTAAGAAGTAATGCATCAAGCCTAGGTCTTTCATCTCAAACTCTGCAGGGAGCTTCTTCTTACAATTTGTGATGAGATTTTCTTCTCTTGTTAAGAATAAGTCATCCATATACAATAG
>ML861681.1:7416-17676 GCA_009831015.1 Picea engelmannii | reverse complement strand
TGTCCATAGTAAACTCGTCCACATAGACTAGTGTGCCTCACACAGGGGGATTCAAACTAGGCATATACTAGCACAAAACTAGCCAAATTCTCAACAACATTAGTGACAACCAGTTGATCGAACCCTTTGGGATGGATAGTGTTATTGTCTTAGGCATTTGTACTATCAAATTTCTATACTTTTAGAAGAACACTTTAGGTAATAAGTCTTTGTCACTTTTATTAGTAAACGTAAGATTGAAGTTAGGGTTTTAATCTCTTTTTTTATATAGATAGGGGTTTCATTCATCTCATTTGTAACTCTTTTCATTTTATTAATATAATCAAACATAATATTTGGAGACAAATTATTCTATTATTTTGATTTTCAAGTGCCCCCGTTATTTTCTCTAACTTTGGCTCTTTAATCATGTTATTTTTATTTTTTATATTTTGACAAATTCTATATTTGTAGTAGTAGTTTCATTTCAGATACAAGAACACTACATGAATGATGTATTGATGATGAAATGCAAAATTATGTGTTTGAATATGTTTTTCAAGCTCTAAATGATTACATAGGTAAGAGATGAAATTAAGGCCCCAATGGTTTGAGACCATTACATAAAGAGATGTGTTGTGTTGTATTTGAATAGTTGTGAACTCAAGTGTAAAGGCCTCATTATTTGGAATTAAATTATTTGTATAATGTGGTTGAAGCATAAAGATGCTATGGTATAATATTGTTCTAAAAAAATTCAAGGTTTCATGTGCATACTAATAAAATAACACACAATAATTACCTAGGAAGGAAAATAAGATATTGAGGTGGGATATGTGTGGCAAGGAGGTGTGGTGAGGATGAGTGGTAAGAAAATCCAATACACATCTCCTAGTTGCTATATTAAAAAGAGACTTAAATGCTTATGCACATCCTATCACTAATGTGGAAGGATGATTGTGTGCCTATGCACAACCTGGCTACTAATTTTGGAGGATTTTATGTTTATTCACACCCTAGATACTGATGTAGGAGGCTTGTATGCTTGTTCAAACCCTAAAAATTAATTTAGAATGAGACTTGTGTTCTTGTGTAAACTTAAGATACTAATTTAAATGAAGAATTGCGAGCTTGCACACACTTTGGATGTTAATTTAAGAGGAGGTTTGCATGCTTATGCACACCCTAACTGATAATTTAGGAGGATTGCATGCTTATGCACACTCCAACTACTAATTTAGAGGAGGATTTCATTTGAGTTTATAATTTGTGAGGGTTGCATGCTCACGGACATACAAATTGTTGATTTAGGAGACTTGCATGCATTTGCAAACATGCATATTCCATTTACTATAGGAGGAAAAACTAGTCATTCCTTGTGTAGAATTTTTCCTAAATCAACAACTACCTTGAATTTTAAATGTATCACCCTCAAAGGAGAGGGAGGTTATGGTGATGGTATGATTTATTGTTCTCATTTGTGTATTGTTCTACAATGAATTATTGAATGCTCAAGTTATATAGAGATTCACTTCTCTTCTTTGATTGATTACAATGCTCTTTGATTGGATTCTCAAGAAAGAATTGTTTGTTCATCCACATATATTTTATCTCTCTTGCTTTGAGAGTGAGCTATATTAAAAATAGGGTTATTAGTTGTTTGTTTGAGCACAAGGAATTATGACAAATAATTTATGCAATGGAATTCACTACAATGTTAGGTACTTATATTAATCTCTATGGGGATTTATAATGATAACTACCAAGGAGCGCCCTAGTGTTTTCCAATTTTTGGCACAACAAAAACTGGCAACGAGGAAAATTGGCTTTGATCTTGTTGGGGCCAATAGGAAGTCTAGACACTATAGACAAGAATGTCCTCTTGCAAATTGATTGACTTATTGTTTCTCTTTGATTCAGTTGATCAAAATAGGTTTATTTAGTTTTCATAGTCACTCTTTGATCTAACTGCAACTAGTGAGTATTTGAGATTGATAGCTACATGTTTCCCAACAACAAAAAACTATGTAAAATGATACCATTTGATCTTTTTATGACACATTAGGCTTCCCACTACATACCATGTGCTCTAATATTACGATGATGATGATGATGATGGCGATATTAATTGTACTAATTATGATGATGATGATAATTGAACCAATGATAATGACAATGATGACAACAATGACCATGACGACGATGATGATGATGACAAAAAAATTTCTCACTGATAATGATGATCGATGATGATTGTATTAATGACAATGAATACCATGACAATAATGATCATCGTTGTCGTCGTTGTCATCATACCCATTCTCAAGGGTAAAATACCCATTCTCAAGGCCCATCCTTATGATTTCCACACATGATAGTTGACAAATCAACATCCTCAAGAATGCAAGGTTAATATTTTTCAATTAGACTCTACTTCCTCATTAATGAGACTTGTTATATATGACATTTGGAACCATAAAAAAATCATGGGAGGTTAATCCTCTTCAACTCCACTTATAATAGTCGACAACTAATGACCTGTCTTTTGCATCTCATGGCCAAGGGCCCCCTCAACTCCATTATGAATATGTTTTTCATGGAAACTCTAATGTTGTTCATCCTCACTCAGTGTCGTATCTTTTGGATCTCATGTCTAGGGACATCCTCAAATCCACTTGTGATAATTTTGTGCATGTGAAGTTTAGTACTAACCATTTTAACCCAACAGCATATCTTTTGAATCTCATGCCTGAGGGCATCCTCAAACCATATTTTGAATCTCATTGCAAGTTGTTGGCACGAATCTAAGGGTTATAGTGGAAGCTATCTAGATTTGAACTTGTGTCTCGCACTAACCCACTAATCCTTTATCCCCTAATGCACTAACCCCCTAATACCTAACTCACTAACCCTAAAGATACTAACCCAGTAATACATAACCCTAACCCATTAACCATGGATGGAAATTATCCCACTAACCACTAACTAAATGATAACTAAGACACTAAATCCTAACCCACTAACCACTAACACAATAAATTCTTCCTTACTAACCTATTAAATGATTAATTGAGATTTAACCAATATCCCTAACACACCAACCAATAAAATTTATATCCCCTAATGATCCTTAAACCACCAAGAGAGCAATCCATAACCCATAAAACCCAACCACTAATGGTCACTTGTTCGTTAACCCCCAATGAGAACTAATTGACTAACATCTAACCTACTAACTCCTAATGACAATTAATTGACTAACATCTAACCTAGTAATCGCTAACCCTGTAAACCAATAATCCCTAATATTGAACACACAAACCCATTATATAGGCTAAAAATACTAACCCACTAACTCGCAACCCATAACACACTAATTTGTTACAACTAACCCACTAACTCACAACCCCTAACAGTCTAATTTTTGACAACTAACCCACTAACTTTTACTAGACTCCAAATCACTAACCCATTAACCCATAACCTATAAAACGCCAACTCCTAACACAGGTTCAAATACACAACCCAAGTAGGTCTCATGACTTCATGTTTGGGTTGTATATCAATGTTGGGTTTTATATTATATATTATATATATAATATATATTATATAAAAAAACGAAATTTAAAAATGAAAAACGCAAAGTTTTATAACATTTCAAAATGCAAATGTGTGTAGCCTGTTCCAATATGTATTTCTCCATGCAGTTCATGCACTCACATTCCACATTCCATAGTATTTCCCCATAGTCCATGCACTCACCACCACAATCTGGCCATCACTCGCGCGCAGGCTGCAAGATACCACCACGACGGATTTGGAGCACGATTTGGATTTGGAGGATGGGAGAAGGAGGAGGGTACACGATTTGTAGAGGAGGAGGGTAGACGATTTGCAGAGGCTAGGGCACATGAATTGCAGAGGAGGAGGGCACACGATTTGCAGAGGCTAGGGAACACGATTTGCAAAGGAGGAGGGCACACAATTTGCAAAGGCTAGGGCACACGATTTGCAGAGGAGGAGGGCACATGATTTGCAGAGGCTAGGGCACACGATTTGCAGAGGAGGAGGGCACACAATTTGCAGAGAAGGAGGGCACACAATGAGTACTTCCTTCACATACTCTTCGACTGTGCTAAGTTCTTCGAACATACACGCTCCTGGTTGAATATCTCGGGTTCTAATATTAACTGCTCAATGCAATGGAATGGATGACAATATCACAATGATCACTGTGTGAAATCAACTATTTTGCGGGCTCAGATAGTCATGGTTGGCAAAAGTGTTCTTGTTGCATGGCGTGACAGGATAAATCGATAACTTGGCAACAAATCTCTTGCAACAGGTGATAAGCCTTCATTAACTTAGTTATGTCCATTATGGCACGGTCCCAAAGATATGGTGGTGAACTTTCTAACCATAAATTCCTTTCTACCAGTTCAGGGCGTCGTTCGAATGGTTATACTGTTCCCAATGGATATATTGCTTCATCATGGTGAAGTGTCATGTGACGTTGTTCTGATATCCCGACGAAGTTCCAATTTTGCAAATTTTTCTTCTACGAAGTTCCCTCTGGAACCTTCTTGAACTTTTGGATCTTAACTCTCTTCTTTATTAGTTTTCTAGCCTTCTTTCCGGTGAGCTTCGTCTCGGTTCCCTTTTCAATTCTGATTCTTATCTTCTTTTGGCATAGTAACTCTGCGTTGTTGAGATTATTTCCTAGAAATCAGGGGTAATATTTCATTTGTATCTGGAATAGGTACTTCAATCTTCTGTGGGTATTCTATTTTTCTTCCCACTTCGACATCCAACTCTCTGGTTTCAAATATCTTCACTCAGTTCTCCTATTCTTCAATCAAGTGTGTGATCCTCCTAATCATGAAATCTTTCAACTCTTGATTCTTTTGTTCTAAGACTTCTTCTTTCCTTCTATCCTAATCTCTTTCAATCCAAGGTTTTCCTAGTAACATAGCAAATGGAGTGTTGTTCTCAATAAATTTAACAACTTCAAATTCCTCCTCTCTCGAAGTTCCATTGGTACACATAGATATCTGGGTGAGCGTTTCACATAGGTCTATCAGCTTTCCTCTGAGTAGTCCTATTCCTCCCAATGAAGGAATCATAGTAGGCTTACCTAAATTTTCCCAAGTTCTTTCAGTCATAATATTCACCTGTGTTTCTTCATCCAAAACATAGTCAATGTCGAAGTCTCATATTCTTATTTCTATGCATTCTTTTTCTTTGAAGATCTCTGATAAGATGACATGTCGGTGGTCATTCAGAGTTTCTTTCATCTATAGCAATACTTTCTTTGATTCTTTCTGGGGTTCTTTCATGGTTTCAGTTGCTTGACCTTTCTCATGGTCTTCTTGTCTCATATTCATCCTTTCAACCTTAGAAATCATTCTAGGGAAATACAATACTTCATGGTCCATAGCTTTGCAACAGAGGCAACTAGGTCTTCTTCCAGAGAATTCCTTAGCAAGATGTCATGGTTTTATGCAACTATAACAAAGGGTTAATCCTCTCTTTCTTTTAAATGATCCCCAACCTTTCATGTACTACGTGTTAGGATCATGGTAGCTAACCTACAAAAAATTCTTTCTAGGGTCCTACATCCATTTATTAGTCCAAAAATTCTCTCTATGCATAGGTATAACATATATTTCACTATTCTTATCAGATCTACTCATATCAAGTCTTTTTTCTTCTATCAGTGCCCTAGTTTTCAAGCTAAGATAAATCTTATCAAACATACCTAGATACATACTTTAGGAAAAAAAATCCACTAATCTTATCTTCAGCAGAGCATAAAGCTTCCAGATCTAAAAGTGTTCACTATTCTTACCTCTATCAAAGCACAAAGCATTTATATCTTACCTCTTTTCTTATATGTGCAGGATGCACACACAACCTGAGTGGCTCGGGATGAGACATAGTTTAGTGTTGGGGGCCTGTTGGAGAAGTAAATTTTGGATTTTAGCGCAATAAATGAGGCAGAAGGGACTAAGGAAGTAGTGCTTGCTAGGAAATAAGGGAAAGCAACATGATACAAGGGAAAAAGGAAGTAGCATGCCAGGAAAGAACGAGGATCAGTGAAGATTCAAAGAAAGGTATAATTGGATCGAAGACCAACTGCGCACAAGGAGTTAGACAGTGGACACGTGGAGTTCACTTAAAATTAGGGTTTTGAGTCATAATGTAAGGGGTTTGACCCATTTTGTGATATAAATAGATGATGTAGGAGTAAAATAGGACATATCTATCATTGTAACTTATGTATGAGAGAGTTAATTTTGAGAACCTTTGTGAGATTTCATTCGAAATCTCAGTTTTGTTGAGAGATGTGGAGTTCGGATGGAGTTAGTGTGCAGATGTAATTGAGGGTCAGGTCACAAGCAGTGGAGATTGGTGCATCGCTGGTCAACCTCACCAATACTAAACCCACGATGTAATGCACACAGTGCAAGACCTTTTTTTGATTAAGAATAAAAATAAGAAGCAGAATATCTTTATGGACATATCTCTATGTGTGTCGTGTTGATTTTATATGCGTAATGATAAATGCATCTGTTAGAGTTTATTGATAGCATGCACTAGAATAATCATGCAGAATGAATGTTAGTAAATGGATAAAATTGTAGATCTAATGAATGTTATGGTAGAATGCATTCTAAAGTAGAATTAGAAGTAATAGGAACATCCCCAATCTTTTCTATCATTGCAGTCACCTGTAAGCCATCTTGGGTGAGACTGCTTTGGGAACTTTGTGCATGGTGTAGCCTTCTGGTTTACCAGAAGAGACAATGGTGAATAGTATTTTGTTGGAGAACTAATGTAGAACCTGTCCCATCCCATAACATCCAACAATACCTACTCACCGAAATGATGTATGCATGCCCTGACGCACATGAGCGGTCTACCTACTTTATCTATGGCTACATGTTGGTTTCTTTTTTATGTGAAAATTGAAGCCACCAGCAAGATGCTCTCTGTCTAGCACTCCTGACACTTTGCTTTCCAATATGTTTGACTCCTAGCATGCTAGCACTTCCAATGCAACAAAATACGACATTTCCTTTATATAGTGTTACAACAACCTCATCATAGCAACCTAGAGACCAAGAATTTCACATACGTTTCTCCACCGACATACCCATAACATTTGGTTTGGAATGAACTGGGAAAATACATTTGTGTGACCTCTCGATGTTGCCCCAACACTTTTCCACATGACCCCATTGTCTTTCTACCTGGATGAGGCCCTCTTAGACAAGGAATTCATGGCATGGATTGGAGTCCTAAAAAAAAGAAACGATTGGGTTTCTATTATACGATGCTCATCATTTTGCAATGGTCAACTCCTATGCAAAGCTATGTCGTTAGGACTAGCTCAAAAAAAATATATTAGACACCTTCAAGCTTAGAGGAAGGGGAAGATGAAGGCGAATAGGAAGCGCTACTTGGAGGGACAATGCAAATTCCATTCTCCTCCATTATGGATGATGCCACCATTTTTGGTCAGCAATTACGCAAAGTTTTTTCTTCTTCTTTTCCTTTAAAGAAATCACAGACTTACTTTCCATATAATTCTATAATTGACCCCATAATCATTCAGCCCACTCCTTTGTTTTCCCTTCCACCTCTAACCCACACCACTACTCGTCTGATCCACACCATTACACCCATTTCTTCCTCAGTCCCTGTGATAAAAAAAATTCAATGACCACCTAATGAAGAAAAAATATATCCTCATCATTGAGGAACTCCCCAGCTAGTAGTATACTTTGTCCGTAGACATCCCATTCACTACTCCATCATTCCCTTCCCATGACCATTTTTTCACGGTCTTGCCAAAGTCTAAAGTCCCCTCTGTTATGACTGCAGACACCATCATTCCAATATAGTCTAATTTTCCCCAGGTTCCACAAGTCCAAGTCCTCCTAGACACACAATTAGAAATTGTTCTCTATTCAGAGCCAAAGATGGAGCCAAATATGCAATTTCAAATGGAACAAGATCATCCAAAGGACCAATTGTATACCCATAATGACACCCAGTCATCCCGCACCATGAGCTCAGTCAAGGAACAACTTGTGCCCGTGTTATAGGACCCACAACATTGTCACGCTATCAGGGAGCTATGCCTGGAGCAAAAATATAGGGTTGCAATGCTTCCACAGGAGGTCCAAGACCATCTTATGTATATCTTCAGAGAGCCCTTAGCTAATTCATACGGCGCTGGAACCCCCAACATGTCAAAATATTTTGTTTCCAATGGCCAATCGCTTGATTCAAGCTTTCCCTTGGATCCCTCTCTTACCAGCGGGGAGATTTCAACTTGATCTATGCTACACATTTTTCATATTATTCAGGCCTCAACTAATCAACTAGAGTAGAGGATCACTCCAGTTGAGAAAACCAACGACGAGCTCACAATGAAAACACAACAACTACGAGAGATCTTAACTGTAGATTATTTATCCACATAATGTGACCATGGATTTTGTGTGCAGGTTGAATCCATAGTTGCATCCATGTCAGATAAATTCATTCAATTCTAGTCCAAATTCATATAGGTAGTACTAGAGTTGTCGAAAGAAACTACCCCATTTTCTCCTACATAATGGATCATGCTTGTCCCAAACGCATGGATGCAACTTACAGGGAAGTAAGCCAATATCCATAACCAACTTGAGACTATTCAATTCTAAGAGAAAGAGAAGCCCAAGGATTTGTGTGAGAACATAAACTAGCTCATTGTCGAAGGAGATAAAGTCAGCTCATCCCCCCATTCTCATGCTAAAGAATGTCGGGAGTTGTTTAATATGGCCAATGACTGGTTCAGGTTATTGGAATGTCGTAGCAGGTCGATTGATGAGTTGCAGGCATAGCTTAACCAATTTAATGACTAAGTACAATATATAATTGATCCTATCAAGAAACAAGACAAGTTTGCAGAGATCCAAGCAGTGGATGAAAATATAGATGCACTACATGCGGCTACTTAGGCCACGAAGAATTAAATTAGGGAATTTCTCCCTACGGTCCAATATATGTATGTCCAACTAGAACACCTCGACTCATCTATCGACTTTGAATGGAATTCTCTGCTCGCCATCAAGCCTAAAGAGACGAATGTTGTTGCAAGCCAAGAACCTGTTGCAAGTGCATCCATTCTCATCAGGAAATGGAAGGAGCGAGTTGGGCCCTCTATTTGAGGGAGATCACAGCAAGGAAGTGAAAGGTTGACTTGGGATGAGTCAAAGGACTTGTTCCAGGCCTCTTGAGCCCTTTGTTTTTAGGGATGCCCATTTTTTTGGAAAAGCCAATGTTTTGTGGAAAGCGCAACATGTCAGGACAAATGTCGAAGTGGTAGAAAAATGTTAGATCAGTGGAAACCTAATTGAAAAGTGTGCCAACAACAAAAAACATATCACGCGCCAGCTGGACAAGCAGTGGAAAAGGAAACATTTTTGGGCAGATGCAAGGAGAAAGCCGGAAATACAATAGAACCAAGATGCTAAGAAGCGACCAAGGGAATAATATAAATATAGATTTATGTAAAGGGGAAAGAGTTTTTACTCTTATGATGTTTATCATTGTTACCAGTATGATGATTTTTATTGATTCTATCTTGTAGAGCTATTGTAAAGGGTTTTTGAATGGAACTGTTCTTGAACATAAGATTAAGAGTCTGTAACAAGTATTTGGGGATAGCCTTTGTTGTGTAAGTTATTATATGAGAGTTTTATTTGATGTAAACAATGTTGAGGTGATAACAATATAGAAGAAGATTACTCAGGCTCTAATTTTTTTTTATAATGTGCATGAATCAATAGGTTCTTTGTTGCGCGACTGCTTCTATTATGTATACTTGGCATTTAATCATTGTTTATGCATGTATTTTTGTGTATTGATGTATGGAACTGCATATGCTTATGATGAACCTGATGATGCATCATGTTTGGCTCCCTTCACCACTTACAGCTAGTTCCTGCAAAAACAAATGGACACACCCTCCAAGGATCTCATGTCATAACATCATGATAAGTGGATCCAATCAATAAATAAACCATCTAATAATTTGCATCAAATATTACCATATAAAACACTTAACAACTCAAAGACATTATAATACTTGTCGATCTTAAGTATGGGAGGGTTGATGAGGTGTCCTATTGGGTAGATATTTCCTTAGGTCAAGGCAAGCCTCCAAGAGGTGCCTCCCTAAGCCATGTAAAGTGTATGAGGTGGATGGGGTCAAGACCCAATGGGCAT
>WSFP011414358.1:0-24000 GCA_009831015.1 Picea engelmannii | reverse complement strand
TTTTATACAAACATATTTAGTTATACAGTGAACAAAAGATGCATTCAAGTACAAATAATACAAGACTAAAACCATGATTACCAAACGTATGCACAAATAATTTCTCATATTGTTTACCAAAGCCTCGTAGCAAACCAAGCATTCTATCGTGGGGGAAAATGTTAACTCAAATTATGTTGACCTGCGTGTTAAAGCATTGGATAATAAATCATACAAGATATGCAATAGCAAAATAAAATTACCAGAACTTCTATCATCCACGATATCGAGAGAAAATAAATTACCTAATACATGTATTGGTAAATGATAACATTACCGAAAACATTTGTTTACATTTATTTTAAACAAAATTATTTAATAGAAAAATATTACGATGAAAAGACCAAAGAATTTCATGAACTTAAACTGGGATAGATGTCTATTGAAGTATTTCTCACCAAATTTGTGAATTTGATGAGATATGTACCTTACCTTACGGAGGATAAGGAAAACGTCCAACGGTTAATGAGTTTTTTTCCTCAAGTATATAAACACAAAATTGAATTTCTTAATCCAAAGAAAATAAAAGAAATAATAAGGAATGCTAAACTATTCTATACTCAATTTAAACAGAGATTTGAAAATACAAAGACTTGGCAGAGATATGTACCTTACCTTAGGGAGGATAAGGAAAACGTTTAGATGTTAATGAGTTTTTTCCCTCAAGCATATAAAGACAAAATTGAATTTCTTAATCCAAAGACAATAGAATAAGTAATAAGGAATGCTAAACTATGTTATACTCAATTTAAACAGAGATTTGAAAATACAAAAACTTGGCAGCATAAACATAAAGGACAAGTTTAATCCTAAGAATAAACATTTTAAGCATGGTCGACAACCATCAGACTGTGCACTAGTTAGGAGAAATAGATTTATGGGAAAACAAAGGGGACAACAAAGTGAATCATCTCAGAACAATAGTAAACCTACAGATTTGGTGAATAATATAGTTAGAGAGATAGTTAGGACGTCTCTTCAATGTTAGGGTTGTAAAGAACCTCTCCTATACTGGGATTTCTCTTTAAATAAAAACAGAAATGAGGAGGTACATCATATTCAGGAAGAAACAATAGTTAATGATATTACCCGAAGCATTCACAAAATAAATGTTGACCTGGAAAAATGATAGGAGGATCATCAATCCTCCATGGTGGAGATAAAAGATATGTTAAGTTAGAAACATGTATCCATTTTAACAGACCATGGTGCAAGTCTAAGTTATATTTCCCCTACAGTGGTAGAAAACTGTAGACTGGATAAAATCAAACATAGGAAATCTTGGCTAGCTCAGTTAGCTAAATGAAAAAAACAAAAGTTGTTGAAATGGTAAAAAGTGTACATCAAATATGGTTGGAATGGATACTAATATAGATATAAACATTTTACCATTATGATCTTATGATTTTCTCATAGGCATGGTGTAACATCCCCGACCCTCCAGAGACCGGGTAATGCTACCATGCAGAATATGCACTTATATGATATATATGCATTTTAATAAATTTAAAACACTAAATCACAATAACACAAAATTGCTTCTACCAATTCAGATTCGAGCAAGATTAACAATAAATGTTCCACATGCAACGAAATACATGATAACATTCAAGCATCACAAAAAATGCATAAAATACATAATTAAGCACAACAATGATACTTATCTTTTAGCTTGATTAAATCCACCAACTGCGTACAGACCTTCCATGAACCTCCCAGCCTTAGACTGCGCTACTCATCACTCTTAGTAGTAGGTCACCCCCAAGCTGGGACTAAATTCCACCGGGAAAGGGAATTCTAGGCTTGGAAAGGACAATAAGGAAGTTTCACAAAGAAACAGGAAGGATCTTTTATCCCATGGGCCACTTACACCCACAACCCATAGACCTTCATTACCCACACACCTCCTCCACCCCAAGAGGATACACCTTCACTAATACAAGTCAAGCAAATAGTACACCCCCCTTACCTTGGATTTCAACAATAGGCTGGACCAGAAGTCTCAGAGTACTGTAGCTACTATGGGACTCTCTTCTAAGAGAACTCACTTCCCAACAAACTCTCTCACCTGGTACAGTTTCTCACAGGCCTAAAAACCTACCTCTTCAGCCAGTCCTCGAATCAGCAACAACGAGGTATGGGCGACAACAACAACAACAAAAACTAAGTAAAATAGGTATGGACACCCAAAATGGCAACATCCTAACGCTAAGTCACAACACAGCTCAGGAAACTACAATTGTGTCGGATTCACAGGAAGCAACATAGGATGGCTTCATGGTTTCTGGTTTTAGAGATGCATGAGTGTATACAGAGGTAAGACGACGAAGGTCTTGGGTTCACGTGTAGGATGGGAGAATGGTAGGATGAACTCAGGCGGAGGATGGAAAAATGGGAATCCTCGAACACGAGCTGATGCTTTATCTTTAATTGAATGTGTCAATGTCAACACTTGTCTTCCTGGAGCTGCATGCACTCCATTTAGCCTACATCCCACTTTCAAGGAACTTAGGATAACAAAAACATATCATGTTCACCTTAGTCTTCAGGAAATAATATTAAAATATTATTCCTCTATAGGTAAGCCCCCTAGCTTAGCCCCTAGGCCCAAATACTTAGCCCCGCCTTCCTTACCCTACCTAGTGGAGCATAGTCCCCCATAAATCTTCTTCGTGGTCAGTATACATGCAACAATGCTTATATTTCTTTATTAATGATCTACATAATTACATATACAAAAATCAGGCGCATTGGCCTTAGCATCTGGCTCACCACCCTAATAAACACATAAGACTTTCAACTTATAACCACTTGGATCACCAACCTATAAGAAAAATTACAATTCAGAAGGGGCTTGACCTTGGGGTATTACAATCCCCTCCCCTTATTTTTGCACTATCCTCAATGCAACTTATTTACAAAACAACAACAAGATTTCCAAAATCTTCAAAAAGATGTGGGTACTCTGCCCTCATAGCATCTTCCTTCTCCCATGTTGCATCCTCAGGACTGTACGAAGTCCACTGGACTTTTACAAGCCCTATGGCTCAATTCCGGAGTTGCTTACTTTTTTGGTCCAGTATACGCACCAGATGCACCTGGAAGACCCCTTCTTGCTCCACCTAAATCACATTCCAATCGATTACATGATTAGTATCAGGTATATATTTCTTAAGCAATGAAATATGAAACACATTATGTACAGTCATGGATGCAGAAAATGCAATCATATATGAAACTGGTCAAATCCTTTCTAGGATTTCAAATGGTCCACAAAATCTGGCTTCCAACTTTGAAGAGTTTCCCATCTTTAGGGAACTTTTGTTGGATTTCACTTTCAGGAAAACATGATCACCCACTTTAAAATCCCTATGGGTCCTATTCTTATCAGCATAACTCTTTCACCTATCTTGGGAAGCTTTCAAATTATTCTTAATCTTCAACATTTTTTCTTCCATTTCCTTGAGAAACTCTGGTCCAACTACCGCTCTATCAGCTGGGTTATCCCAACTTACTGGAGTGTTGCACTTTCTGTTGTAAAGTGCTTCAAACGGGCTCATCTTCAATGACGCTTGATACCCATTGTCGTAGGAGAATTCTACCAAGTGTAGGTAGTCTTACCATTTAGATTATTTTCCATCAAAGACATGATCCAGGTGGATATCGGTGACCACCCGCCTCTTCCAACAGGCTCAAAACATTTTTCTGACAATTTTGGCAATTTACTATTTTTAGCAGTTTTAACTTTTCAGACCATTTTGAGGGCCTAAATGAAGGTTTTTTGGGATCGATATTCTTAATGATAGTTGAAGGCATGATTGATCCCCCAAAATGAATATCCTTGATGACACATTTCCAATGGGTGCCTAAAACAGAGATTGTATGAAAAAGTTACGACCTTGAGAAATTGATGTACTAACTTACCCAAATGGGGCCCACATGACTTTTGGCACTTCATATCCTAGGGTTAGGTTTTTATATGTCTAGGGTTTTTGTAATTCCTGTTTATCGTAAAAGGTCCTTAAGAGCATCATTATAATCATATTCTTGAGAAAGAGTGTAGTTGTCACATCTCTTCTCAGAGATAAGCCGCCACCATTCCAACAAGCTTGTTCCTGCTGCATTTTATAGTTTCATCTTATTTCCTTATTGAATAGAAAACCAGTTTGACTGTATCTTTGTTATTTTGTGTTAAGCACCTGTTAATAATCTGTATTCATTTTGTTATTCTCATAAAATCTAGATCATTGGTATTAGAGCGGTCTACTCCTTGTCATCTTAATGCATGTCCCCAACGAGGTCGGAGTACAAAAAGTTGGGTCTCAAGCTTGTTTCTCTTGAGGAAAAAATATCTCTCACACCCAAGTGACCTCTCATTGCAGAAGAAAGTAAATATGACGGGATAGAAGATCCTTTCAAATTGTTGATTGAGTAAGCCCTCACACAACAAAGGAACGAGATGATGGATAATTTCACGCAAATACTTCGACGGCTCCCAATTCTTTGAGTAGAGGAACCACCCCCTTCAAGGTACAAATAAACTTCGATATTCCTATATTTGAAGGTTAGATAGATGTATATGTTGTAGACAAGTGGTTGAATCTACTATAAGGGTATTTTTTTGTCCATAACTTTTCGAATAGAGAAAAGATTTCTTTTGCGCTCCTCAAAGTCGTTACCCATGTCAAAGATTGGTGGTAAACTTTCTATGAGGAAAAGAAAACATAAGAACCCTCATTATTTATAGTCATGGCCACCTGAGATTCCTTCAAGGATGTTATTAAGGAAAAATACTACATTGTGGCAAGTTATAATGACTTGTATACGAAATGGACCACACTGCGGCAAGAAAGAGACAAAGTAGTGTCAGATTTCATGAATATCTTCCATACCTTGTGCACCAAGCTGGGTATCAAATATTCAGAGCGACATCTAGTGCTTAAGTATCGTGGTCCTTTTCATAGATACATATAGACTGAAATGGAATTTTTGTACATCTCATCCTTGGGTGCGGCCTACCGATATGCCATCAAAATCGAGTAGAAGCTCAAACAAAAGACAAAACAATTTGGGCCTGGGAACCCCTCACAAAAAAATCTAGGAAAGGGTAGCCCCATCCCACAGAACAAAGGACAGAAAAAATATGGACAGTATCAAGACAACCAGTCCAAGCTACAAGAAAAGAAAGACACCGGAAAGACAAAGAAAGATATCGGGAAGTGGTGCGACTTCCATAAGATCCCTTGGCATAACATTGTTGACTGATGATCAAAGAAGCCACTGGTGGCTGAAGTGAAAGCCTCTGACTCAGATATGGGTTCATAATCTGAGACAGAACCAGAAAATGGGAGATGGATTATTGATGTGGAACCCAGTGCCATCGTTGCTACCACCAAACTCTAGCTTGGTGAACTAGATGAGCCAAAATAAGGAGAATGCCTCTTCCATTCAGAGATGTGGGTAAAAGTCACCCTGCTGCACTTCATCGTGGATAGCGGTAGCCATAAGAACCTCATCTCAGCAAAGGTCATCAAGTGGCTAGCCCTACCGACAACACCGCACCCACAACCCTTCACCATTGGATGGCTCCACCAAGGAAGCGATCTTCACGTCATCTAATAGTGTCGATTGTCGTACGATATCAATCCCTTCAAAGACAAGGTATTGTATGATGTTGCACCTCTCGATGTTTGTGATGTTCTTTTGGGCCAACCTTATTTATGGAAATGTCATGCTGTATATGATTCTAGGCCTCATAGTGTTATTATTACTTTGAACATGAAATTGTATAGGATAGTCGAGGCAGTCCCACTTAATGCTATTTCCTTGATCTCTGCTAAGCAATGCAGGAAGGTCATCTCTCAGATGGGGAAGCTTGTCTTCTTCATGATTCGCTCTCAGAATAAGCAAAATATCATATCCACATCCAGGCTCTCTGCGACCGACCTCTCCACACAGCAGAAGAAATTATATAAGGTCATGGAAGAATACTCAGATATCTTCTCCTCACCTATCGGGGTACCTCTTCATTTCCAGGTCAAGCACCCCATTGATTTGACCCTAGGTGCAACGCTTCCCAATGGGCCAATCTATCGCCGCTCTCTGTTAGAGAATGAAGAGATCAAGAAAAATATCTAAGAAATGCTCCACAAGGGGCACATCTGTCCCATCTCATCACCTTGTGGGATCCCAATCATGTTCGTACAAAAGAAATATGGAACCTATTGATTCTTCATTGATTACCGGGCTTTGACTAAAATCACAGTTAGAAACCGGTACCTAATTCTCTGAATCGACGACCTCCTTGATCAACTCTTGAGGGCCAAATAATTCAGTAATATTGATCTGAAGTCTGTCTTCCACCAGGTCCCAATAAAATAGACAAATGTATGGAAAACCACCTTGAAGTCAAAGGAAGGACTTTTTGAATGGTTGGTCATGCCCTTTGGTTTGACAAGTACTCTAACCACTTTCATGAGGATGATGGACGATGTCCTGTGACCATTCACCAATATGTTTGTAGTGGTGTATCTGGATGACATTCTCATTTATAGCAAGACTTGGGTAGAACACTTGCAGCATATTCAACAGGTTCTTCACAACCTGTGGCAGCACAAGCTATATGCCAATGTGGAAAAATGATCATTCAGCATGGACATGGTCCATTTCCTGGGTTACATAAGTGATCAATGCACATTTGGATCCAACCAATATCCAAGTCATCTGTGACTGGCTAGCCCCAACCACACTCACTGAGCTTCATATCTTATTGGGCCTTGCCAATTTCTACTGCAGGTTTTTGTTACGATTCTCCCATATTACATGGGCCCTTAGCCAAATAACTAAGGGTGGTGGTAAGGTGAACATTTTGTGGGTTCGGTCCCAACAACAAGCATTCAAAAATTTGAAGTAGCGCTTGTGCTCAAGCCTAGTACTTTCACTACCAAACATACAACAACCCTTTGAGATCAAGACATGTGCTTTAGACTATGCGGTGGGCATCATTCTCACTCAGCACAGCCACTCCGTGGCTTATCATAGTGAGACACTATCGGATGTTTTCCATAATTACCCTATTTACGACAAAGAAATGTAGTCCATTGTGCAAGCCTACCTCCAGTGGAGACATTAGATTCTTGGGAAGGAGATAATCATCCACATTGATCATAAACCACTGCAATTCATGTAGACACAAGTAAAATTGCAGAATGATCGCCATCAAAAGTGGTCCACATACTTGCAGCAATTCCACCTCAACATCAAGTATAAAACAGGAATCACTAATCGCGTTGTTTATTGCTTCAATAGAATGTAAGTCATGGCACTCACAATGGTCCTAGACTCCTACGGCCATGAGACCTTTGGATGGCCGCAACTCTATGAGAGAGACTTAGACTTCGCTACCACCTACCAAATGTTGGGTGCAAACATAGTTGTTGATAATTTCCATATTTAGGATGGGTTGTTGTGTCATCTGGGCCATATCTACGTTCCATCAAGTGATCGAGCGAAGATGATATGGAAATCCTACTATAGTCAGGTGGTAGGAAACTTCGACATAAAACATACAGTGGTAATGCTACAAAAACATTTCTACTAGCCGAAACTTCGACACGAGGTCAACAAGTATATCAGAACCTACACTACCTGTGTTATTCCCAAACCGACCACTAAGAAACAGGGCTTGTACACCCCTCTTCCTACTCCTGACAGGCCATGGGAATCCATCTCAATGGACTACATGTCGGGCCTCCCATCCACCAAGCAGGGAAATTACTATGTTTTTGGGGTTGTTGATCAATTTTCTAAGATGGCGATTCTGGTTGCCTGCAAGAAGAACATCATAGAAAAGGCCACTACCAATATCTTCTTTGAACGAGTCTGGGTACATTTTGGAATCCCACAAACCATTTTCTCAAATCGTAACATTTGATTTTTCATCACATTCTAGTTGAGCCTCTAGTCACTATTGGACACCAAGTTCACCAAATCCACAACCTTCCACCCCCGGACAGATGGCCAAAATGAGGTTTTCAATCAAATGATTGTGCATATACTTCACATGTATAATTCAAAGCACCCTCGCACATGGGATGAGAGCCTTCCCTATGTCCAACATAGCTACAACCTAGACCTGCATAGCTCAATTAGCCACAACTCCTTTAAGGTGGGGTTGGAATTCCAGCCATTGGGTCCCATAGATGTTGCACTTCCCCTTGTGGTCACCTCGACCGACTTGTATCCTGCTCCAACTGAAGCTAACAAAGCCACATGGTTCATTGAGCGGATCCAACACATCCGCCAACTAGTTTAGGATATCCTCTAGAAGTCCAATGACAAGTACAACCATCTCCATGATCAACATCGGGTGCCACATAAGTTTCAGGTGGGTGACAAAGTTTGGTGGCATTTGCAGAAAGAATGCCTTACAAGACCCCATCAGAAGCTTCACCCACTCCTTTATGGTCTGTACACCATCACCAAGGTCATGGGGGATAATTGTTTTGAGCTCAACATTCCTCATTTCCTTGGCCTACACCTAGTGTTCAACGTGGATCTCCTTCACCCTTATTTCCCACCATTATAGGATACCTCAGAGGTAGAAGAGAAGTTGACACCAACATATCTCAACCACGACTGCTTACAATAGGAATCCAACAATTATATTGTGGACACACAGATCAAGATCACTCGACAACAAAGGATCCAACTTTATCGAGTCGTCAAAGCAGGGCAGCTCCTGCACCAAGGCAAGTGGCTCACCCGGGGCCAAATTCAACAGAAATTTCCTCATCTGATGGGGGAACTCAAATCAATGGAGAAAAATTCTTCCTAAGGAGGGAGTATTGATTCAGGTGGATATCCGTGGCCACCCACCTCTTCCAACTGGCTCAAAATAATTTTCTAACAATTTTGGCAATTTACTACTTTTAGCAGTTTTAACTTCTTGGGCCATTTTGAGGGCCTAAATGAAGTTTTTTCAGGATCAAGATTCACATTGATAGTTGAAGGCATGATTGATCCCCCAGAATGAATCTCATTGACGATACCTTTCCAACGGGCTATCATACACCTAAAAAGGAGATCGTATGAAAAAGTTACGACCCCGGGAAGTTGATGTTCTAACTTACCCAAACGGGGCTTGTTGGCCCTTGGTTATGGAAGAAAGAAGAGTACAATGAATAAAATGTAAAAATAGAGCTTCACGGGAGACATAGTGACTATCACTAGGTTGATGTGAGCAAAAGAGAAGAAAATATGGAGCGAAGTGCGGAAAATCAAGGAGTTAGACGAGGAGATCGAGGATGACAGATCAACAAGGAAGATGGATCGAGGACAACCTAGAAAGGGGAAAAAACCATCATTGGATGCTTTGGAGCACTACATGAGAATGAAGGGAAGGCAAGCTGGCGAAGCTCAGAAAAAGCAAGTCAAGTTGACATGGGGTTTTAGACACCTAGGGTTTTGGTATCTAGGGTTTTGGCACTTAGGTTTCGGCCTAAGGCTGTCAATGAGGTATTGTAATGTATAAATAAAGGTCAAGAGGACCTGGGTTGGGTTGGTCATTGAGTATTGATATGATATTTTTGTTTACCTATATCTATTGTGGGAGAGATTGTTGTATTGAGAGAGAGAAGTACCGAAAGAGAGAGCCTTCTGGTATTGTAAGATCTTCAGTTGTGTGCGAAGATGAAGTCCTGCAGTTGGGTGTGCAGGAGAGGGGAGAGAAAGAGAGAGAATAAATAAGATATGCTAACTAAGAGCTCAGACAAGAACTGTATGCTTTACCTTAATAAATCATAAGCATAGTTCTGTGTATGTAGCCCTAGAGGGAGGGTGAACCATGTATATCTCACATTGTGTATGTGTCATTGATGCTTTGATCTCTGTTCTTGTTATATTTTTATTTGCCTTGTTGTGTCATATTAAATCTATAACTTTGCAGGGAAGATCTAGCTTGATAAATGATAGGTGCATATTTTGTTGTTGTTATACTAGATCCACTTGATATTCCCCTAGTTGTAGACATCTCTGTCCTACAACCCCCTCATAGCTTCTTTAGGTGAGACTGCATCTGCTCCACATGTGTTATCGAAAGGGCCAGTAGCTAGGGCTTGTTGGTGCATTCTTGGAGTGAACCTTGGGTCTACCCCTATGCCATTAAATGGTTCCATTATCGGGACCAAAATCTCCTTGAGGGAATATCAAGTTGGTTCCCATCGAAGACAGAGATTCAAAAGTGGATAGAGGATCAAGAGAGGGACTTAGCGGAAGCCCAAAACAAAAACCCTAAGTAGAGTACTGAAGATTGGCTATAAAGATACATTTTCACCGACATCCACGAGATCTTCTTTGGAGGAATCCATCAGGAGTTGTTTGAGTGGTTGGCTAGGTTAGTGGATACCCAGTTTGAGATAAGATCTATCACCAGTGGTTTGAATGTTGGCGCTGATCTCGACGGTTAAGAGAGTTGATAACACCTTATCCAGAGTGGTAGATCACTGGTTTGATAGTACCATTGGAGGGTATATCATTGAATTTGTTGTTGAAAAATTAGAGTCATATAGCCAAGCCGAGAGATACTTTTTTAAAGGACCCAAAGGGAATTTTTTTCATTTTCTGAAGTTAAGAATCAATATTCTCTTGCATGAAAACCATATCTTGAAGATACAGTAGACTAGATGGATCTGAAAAGGCTAATGTTCAGGAATTTAGACAACGACAGTGACACAAAAGTTGGACATATGCACAATGGAAAAGTATTTAGAGGGATTCACCTTGAGAACCTGTTTAAGAAAAACTATGGGGAAGAGGGTTTCTACAGTGGAGAAGAGGTGGATATGACAGACGAAGAGCACTAAGAACCCACTAGGGAAGAGGAAGAAGCAGCTGAATAACTTCATCGGGATGAGCCAGAAACATCAGGAACTATGTAGGCCACTGAAGTAAGTAATATCAACCCTCCTGTTATTTCCGAAATGCTAAGTAATCAGAATATTCAGAGGCACCAGAGTCCTCAGAGCACTATTACTAGTAGTTCAACATCTACTCAGACAGGAAATCTAGTCAACTCCATGGAAGATGAGATGAGGTTCCCTATCTTTAGAGAAGATGGATCTAAAGATCCTGATCAACACTAGTTCATGTGTGAGGCCATATGGAATATTAAAAACATCACCAACGAAGTTGTTAAAAGAAACCAATTTAGCACTACGCTGAGGGACCGTGCATTGAGATGGTACATGAAGCTTGTCCAAGGACTTGCACAACCTAAACCACTAAATGAGATCAAGAATGCGCTTATTGTAGAGTTTAAGAAACCTAAGCTAGAGTTACAATGTATTACAGAGCTGAAGGAGATCAAGCAGAAGGTAGTCGAACCTGTTTGGGAGTTTGATCATAGATTCAATACCCTGACAGGCCGACTGAATTTCAAGATCCCAGACAAGCAGAATAAATAATGGTTTATCAATTCTCTTTTACCACATATCAGAGTTCCACTGATGCAACAGAATATTTCCTCGCAGGCAAAAGCATTGGAGATCGCTATGAAGCTTGAATCAGCCCACATGGGAGAATCTAGCTCAGGTATGAGCTAGATCATGAGTCAGTTAACTAGTTTGTCTTTGTAGGTCAAGGACATGAAAAAGGACAAAGGAAAACACAAAAGGGAAGACATCTAGTGTATCAGATGAAAATTAGAAGGCCATGACAAGGAGCATTGTCCCTTGTTTCATGAATGTTTGGCTTCTGGAGCTCCAAGCCCTTTGAAGCAAGTCACATTACCCTAGTGTGAAGTATGCAGAACTTGACATTGCCCTAGTGAGTGCTATTACATGCAAAAGTACATTTAGACACCCACGAACTTGTATTGCACATTCTGTAAATCAGTAGGTCATGATGACAAATATTGTAGAGCTTACGATATCATGCATGAAATATCAAGAGACATATACAAGATCCAAGGCAAAGTACATCAAGAAGGAAACAATGCACAATATAACTCCCCAGGAAGAGGAAACTCCAATCCTCGTGATGGATTTAGAGGACGAGGACAAGGATGAGGTATGGGCTGAGGCCGAGGAAAAATAATCTGTTATAACTATGCACATCCATGAAATCTAGCAAGGGACTATTAGAACCCTTGTACCACTTGCAGTTATTGTAACTCCTTCGAGCATGTCATTAAGGACTGCCCTCTACTATTAACGAAGATTTAATAAAGATGAGGACCTCAGTAGAACCCACAAGTACAACTAATATATGATAAACTTCGCGTAATAGGCCCTAGAGTCGTTTTTATCACTCGAGGAGGTGCTGCTACAAGAGAAGATAGAGCAGTCCAAGGAAAGACCGCAGAAGGCCCTGGAGTAATAAAAGTTGTGGAGAATACCCCAACGGTCGATGCTAAGAAAGAAAGACAAATATTTGAGGAGGCAAGAAAAGAGTTTAAAGTATATCAAGGATCTTCATCAAAGACACGACTAGAAATAAGATAATATGGAATGCCTCACGCATTTGATCAATCGGCTTTGCCAAAAGAGGGAAAATAAGTAAGTAATCTCATCGAATTTTTATACACTTGTATTAAGTTGATTTAGGATGAAAATGTTGTACAAGAATTAAAAAACTTAATCATATAGTATGAGTTGGGGAAAGTAGACCCCTTACTGAATAGGGAAGTACACCAAATTGGTCAGAAGAGAAGGACAAATAAAGACTTACACTTGAATGATCAGATAGGAGAGTATGATATAGACTATGTGGTCCTCGACTTAGGGTCGGAGGTCAATGTCATGATGAAGAAAATTTGGGCACTAATGGGAAAACCCAAGTTGATCTATTCCCCGATCAGACTTCGCATGGATAATCAATAAGTTGTCAACCCATTTGGAAGATTGGAGCATGTCCCTGTGGACATCAGTGGAGTTAGACCTTTTCATATTTTGAGGTAATTGAAATTGTTGATGACAACTTCCCTTACATTGCATTGCTAGGAATCGATTGGGCCTTTGATAATTCCAATGTTTTCAATTTGAAGAAAAGACATATGACATTTGAAAAAGATGGCCTTAGGGTCATTGCACCCTTAGATCTATATGAGGGTTAGCGATACACAAAACCCATCAGAGAAGAAGATCACGCATACGAACTAGAAAAAATTTACAAGCTGACAACCAAACAACATGATTACATCAACCCTACAGTTGATGGGAATATGAGTTGGTGAAGTGTCAACTCATGTTCATCAGATTCAGAAGAAGTGTTAGAGAACTGGCAGAACTAGATGTATGAAGTGTCCATAAGGATATGTGCTTGACTGACCAGAGAGGTTCATTGGATTGGTACAACCATAAGTAACTTACCTACCTTCAATGGTCTGAATCCTTTGGAATCCTTCTTGACGGACTTTGAATAAATCGTACCAACACAATAGAGGTTTTTGGTTATGGAAGAGGCCCTGAAATCCACACCAGCAAGATGGTGGGGGACACATAAAAAAAACATCACAGACTGGACACAATGTTGAACCTTGATGACAGCATGGTTCTCAGCACAATTAGTAAGCTATGAAGTAAGGTACATAGGTCAAAGTTTCCCAAAGGACCATGTGTGAAGCTACGAAGAGGCCTGGAGTGACATCCCTCGAGAACAATGGGTGCATAGATTCATTAACACACTGGAAATGACCCCTATCAATTGGTACCTTCAAGCAGAGCTACACCTCGTCACTATAGATTGGGAAGGTATGATTTAGAACTTTGTAACCACGTTTTTATTTGAAAGTGAATATCCTTCAGTAGACCAAGCATTGCATATCGTGAGACAAAAAGTATTCGAGGCAGCATATAGCCTCCCTATGGAACAAGAAGAGGACGAATGGACTGCACCTCTCTAGAAATTGTAGAGTTGCTACAACATCAGTGCCGATGATGATGACAATCCCAGGAAGGTAAACATCATTGAGACAGAAGGCCATAGAGATGTGGAAGGACCAGGAGTTGAGCTACCATTTATTGGTAATCCCATCAAGATAAAAAATGTCAACATTGAGACAGAGGAGACACTGAAGCTCGCCAATGTCGAAGATTACTGGGATGATACCACAATTGACAAGATTAAATAATTGTTGCATGAATATCAAGACTTGTTTCCGACCAAGTTCACTGATATGAAGGGTATTAAAGGACCTATTGGAGCCGCCTTTTTCGAATAGTTTTAAGCGTAATTCTGCAGTCAAAGGTTGGTCATCTAAGTCATTTTTTACTTCGTAACCTTTACACCTTGAAAGTCTTAGTAACCCTGATATGTAAAGTGGCGATGGTTGTTGTACTCCTAATACCTTTTCCTTTTGACCATGAATGAGTTTTTTTACTTTTCTTTACCTTGGGAGATCGCATTTTGGGAGTTACAAGTCACAATGTTTTTAAGCCCTGATGCACAAAGTCACGATGTAACCTTGAAAGTTTACCCAGGTTAGCGCTGAGAGTAAATTTATTTAAAACCTTAGTTAAGCATTGTCGGTATTTCGCGTCTCGGTGTTTTCCCTCCCTAAAAGTCTCAACTTCACAACTCTAATAGGCGAAGTCATGAGACGTCCGTGCAAGTTACCCGGGTTAGTGTTAGGGGTGAGTAGTTTTTAACCATACTTAAAGTTTGTCGGGATTTCCGAATCGGCATATGTTTCTCCCAAAATCTATACTTTGGAAGCCCTGATTCACGAAGTCGTGATATTTCTTAATTCTAATTTAATTAAACACTTAATCCGGTTTACCGCCTGACTTAACTAGATCAGACCATCATGATCTTGAAATTTCACAACTTGACATACACTCCTCCCGGGAACTTTACCTTCGAAGTCCTGAGTCGCGAAGTCGCGATTTCTAACTAAACATGATTAATCAAATGCTTAATCCAGATTATGTTTTCTCTCAACTATATCGCATCATCAAAATCTCAGGTTTTAGAGGCTCGAAAGGTTAGAGTGAAAACTCCCGATACGGCGAACGCTGAAAGGTTGATTAAAGTATAAAAAATCTTGATTAAATTAGCTAAGACAACTTAATTAGTGTTTAATACAAGTAATAATAGGCACAATCTATGAGGTATTTTTAAATGTTCCTTGTGCCAACTAGTGCCACGAACCGTCGAAATTTATGGCATTAATTAGAAATAGGGTGAAACAGCAAGTAATGATATGGTTTTTATTGCTAAATCTGTCTCTAAATATGATTTGATCGTTCTCTCATAAGGACATCGAGATTTTAAATGATCAAAGATATAGATCTTTTTTCTTTCTGTTCTATTCATAAAGCTCATTTCTATCCTGTGCAGATAAGTTTTTCTCAGCAAACTAATCTCTGTATGTATACACATTTTTATTACAGGAGAGCTAAGTGACAATCTTTTGTCATGGCCCCACGAAAAGCGTCCAAGATAAGTGTTGAGATTTCAGGACAAGGCTATGATAATGTTTCAGATACTTCACCATAAAGCGTTGATTCTATACGAAGTTCGTCATACATCTCTGAGGTTTTGCAATCTGATTTGGTGAATTGTTCAGATGATTCCAGTGACAATGAGAAAGATGACTTGATTACCAAATACAATATCATCGTCCAGGCAAAGTTTCACAAAGTAGCAGCCAGGCCACGTCTTCTGCCTTACTATGACATGATCTGATGGGTGCTAGATCATGTAGATATCCCTACCAGAACCATCATCAGCGAGAAGAAGATCACTATTGGGACCTTTAGACTAGAAAACTTATAGGTGATGTACAAGTTACCACCCACGTCGAACTTCACATACAATGTCGAGTTTATAGAGGATTTTAAACAGAAGGAATGCGAGCAATACGGGAAAATCTTATCTGATTTGATCAAGGATTGGGTCTCACACCCCACGAAGTTTAGGGCAGATAGCAATGGAGTTTATTCCATATCTTATTTGGAACCACAATTCAAATACATAGCAATGATGACCTGTAGATTGTATCGCAGGGAAGACACCACACATTTTTTCCTCCCATGGGTGCCTCTGATGCATTTAGTCACAGAAGTTTGTTCTTTTGACTAGGCCAAACTGTTGTCAGATAGTCTGACCAATCAGATTACAGAATATCGGATGTAGAGGGAAAGAGAGATAGCCACCTCATTTTTTGTGTCTGCATACATCCTAGACGTCGTGTGTTCCATGACGCCATTTCCCTTAATGAGTTGGAGATGGGATCCATCGAATGCTGAGCCTATCCATGTCTATCATTATAAGATTTGGGAGGATAAGGCCTCAGATTTTATATACGAAATATTCAATTGGGTAATGGTACCAATGCATGTCACCATCTTCGGTAATCCACTGCCCAAGATCTCAGATAGCATCGCAGCCAATTTGAGCAGGGTGGCTGACTGGTATGTGGAGGAAGAATTTTCATACAATAGGGTTTTCGGCACTTCTTTCCCTCCACATGATCTACCATTATTTATACCCGATAGGCTGGCTTGTCGTGAGATCCCCAGGCAAACCGTGATTGGTGGCATAAGTAAAGAGCTAAAAGGATTTTCAAAGAAGGTATGGCCACCTTTCCCCATTCATTTAAACACCTATTATTTATTAGATTTTGGGCATGCAAAGGCCGAGGAAACATCCTTAGAAGATATAAAATTAGTCCACATTGAATTCAAGAAACATGACCCACACAGGGTCATGAGTAATTATTTGGCTAGTTGTGGCCTTAAAAGATTTGAGCACGAGAATTCACCTCATGATGATATTTTTCGAGGCTTGAGATCTTATGCCGAGGTTTTGGCTCAGATACAAGCCTTGTATCTTGAAGAGAGGGATGATGTTTTCAAATTCCAAGAACGTAGGCGGACCTTCCTTCCCCCAGTATTATTGGTCGAGAATCCAACGACCGTATAGGTGCAGCAAACAGAAGACGAAGGTTCCAAAGATTCAACACCCAACAAAGAAGAACACCAGGATGAGAAAGAGAAAACTGGGGGCCCAAAACAGGAATCCAAGACTTCCAATCCTCCAAGCGGCTCAACTTCGATCATTAGTCAAAGGAAATCATCTAAACAGGTCAGTAATCCCATCATTTTTATTACTTCCTTGCAGCCGACAAAGGGAATCCCAGATGCAGGTTGGATTTTTGGTGAAGAATTAACACCCATATCAGTGGAAGAGCTACCCCCGAATGAATTCTTATTCGATAAGAAGAGAAAGGCTGTCATGAGACAAGAACTCTACCAAGAGGCAAGTACTGTATCTAAGAAATTTAAAATTATAACTGATGGGAGAACTATGAAAAAAGAAGAATTTGCAACGCAAATAGTAGGAACATTGGGGGCTTTCGCTACAACAAACCAATATTCAGTCAGGTCCCTAAAGGATCATTTGAAGTGAAAAAATCATCTAATCAAGACATTAGAGGCTAAACTAGCTATAGCAGAGGCTACTGCGAATGATCAGGTGAATGCAACTTTAGAGAAAGATAGAATAGATGATCAAAAAGAAATTGAGCGGCTCAAAGTCGATCTCAAACAGACACTGTTGATGGTTTAGACAAGTTAGATACAGATAGGCCAACAGGGAGAATTGATAGACCAACTTCGGGCCAAATTAGAGTTCGCTAAAATCCAGGTAATCGATATCAGGATATTTCAATCCCAAGCAATAGATACCAAAAAAAAGGTTATCGGCAGCGCAGCAAGGTCTGCTTATTAAAGTAGAAACGATTCAAAGAAGTTGCCTACTCATTGATCAGGTATTGTAGAACATCTCTCTCAGAGAAAGGGAAGTCGAAGTGGCTCGGGTTACATTCCAGGAGGCTATTATAGCCACGACGAGAAAGGAAATAAGTAGTAGTTCTAGTTTTCCCATCCCAGAGAAGACCAGGGGAAACATCTTATTGAAAGAATGGGAGCGTAATATATCTGAAGACAGACAACAAGCTAAGGAGATAAGAAAATATTGTGAAGAAACTTTCGGTTTGTTAAATGGGATTTGGTTGTGTTCCGATGGTGAGAGTTGCATTGAGATACTGGGTTAGATCAATACAGCCAAATATCTGTTAAATATCAAGGAAAATGAAGAAAGAGAATTAGCCAAAATATCACAAATAACCCATATGGACATAGTTCAAATAGATAAATGGCTAATTAAACCAAGCATACTATTATGTTCTATCATTGCCAAAGACCAACAGGTGGAAGGAAAGTTGCCACTATTGGTGAAAGATTGTTATATTTTTTAGGCCAATAATCAAGCAGAACCTTCTAAGTTGATATCACAACTGGTGGAGAAGTGCGTTATTTGCACGGAGCATGCGAAGAGGCAGGTTTACGGTACCAAATGAGGACATAGATAAAGAAATGAAAGGTGTAAACTCCTTTGATTGTAACTGAAAACCTCTGGAACGATTGAGATTCCAGCATATAAAAATTTGTATAAATATACCTTTTGTACAAAGAAAAAAGGGGTTGGACCTTTTTGGTCGATTGTAATAGAGGCTATCTCCTTTTTGAGAATTAATACAAGGAAATCCGGAGAATCCTGATTTCTTCAAGACTGTGTTATGAGTTTGTTCTCTTTGTTATTTATATTCAATTTCATTTCTCTTATATACATCTGATGAATGTTGCACTGCAATTTAGTAAAACTTCTACTGTAGTGATTAAATTTTAGTCATCTATATCGTTGAAAGTTTTTCCTTTGTATCTTCTACTAGTAGGTACAAGACCTGTGAACCTTTTAGGTTGTCATATTTTATGCTTTGTCAGATCCCTTCTTAGCCTATTTTCTTCTTCTGTTTACGTAGTGAGATTCTCCCTTGATAGGAGCCTTACTTTGTAAACAACTAAATGTTTTCTCATATTTCACACACTATTTATTTTAAATATAACACAGTTACGGAAAAAGGCCTTTGGTTGGCATTTTGTCCTTAATATTAATTTCAAAGTTCTCTTTTATAAGATCAAATTGATACAGCATAATATCTTTCAGATCTCTTTTAAATTTTGTGTTCCTCTATGACTGTCCCCGTTGTAAGACAACCTAATATCGAACCTGATTTATCGGACCAAACCCATATCGCTTTAAATCTCTTCGATACTATACTTAAAACAACCACCACCCGGGTAGAACTTGAACATTCATGGGCTGCAATTGAACGAGGTATAAACATCCAGGAACAGTTGGAAGCCAGACAACGACAACCTGGAAATCAACCCTAGATTCCTTTCCCGAAGGTTGACTCTCCTCTTTTTTTACACCTTACTCACTTTCAGGTGCCTAGACACTATACTTTTTGAAGTCTTAAGTACAAACTCTGGAACAACATATTTTTGGTGCTATTGTTGGGAACAAAGTTACGAAACCTTTTCCCTAGGAAGAACGACATATTTTCAAGTTTCACCCTTTGATAGTGAACAAAGAGTGAGCACTTTGTAAAGGATTTTCTTATCTTTAACTTGGTGACTTTATGTATAAGTAAGCTGGAATCCGATCGAAGGAATACCAAACAAAACCCAGACAACAAGCACACCATGCCTGTTTCAGATCCCAAAAAAATATTGAAAGCTAGACGTTCTCTTAAGCCAACTACTGCAGCCTATCAGCTTAAACACCCGCAGCCCAAGACCAAGAGTTCTTGTGAACCTTCAACTTCAAATATATAAATGGCTAATTAAACCAAGCATACTATTATGTATAGGAGAGACTTTTTTATCAAAATGACATGCCTTTAAAATTCACTCTCCAACCCCAACCAGAAGAGGTTGAAGATTGCGATATAGGGACAAAAGAGGAACCTAGGACAGTGAAAATATCAAAGTACCTTCCTCCCGAGGTGACAAATAAGTATAAAGATTTTCTTACATGATATAAAGATGCTTTTGCTTGGTCTTACGAAGATCTTAGGACCTATGACACTACTGTGATCAAACACAAGATACCTCTGAAGCCTGGTGTCAAACCCTTTAGGAAAAAACTTAGACAAATCAACCCTATCTTATTACCCGTAGTTGAAAGAGAAGTCAAGAATATTTTAGACATGAAAATAATAGTACCATTGAGATACTCCGATTGGGTGGTAAACCTGGTCCATGTTAGAAAAAAGAGTGGGGAGATTAGACTACGTGTTGATTTCAGAAATTTAAATAAATCTTCCCTCAAAGACAACTATCCTTTACCTAAAATGGATCATGTCTTAGAAAAGGTAGTTAGAGAAAATAGGATGTCTATGATCAATGGTTTCTCTGGGTACAATCAAATTTCTGTAAATGAACAAGATAAAGAAAAAAAAACCTTCACTACACCCTCAGGTACATTCATGTATGATAAAATGCCTTTTGGTCTAATGAATGCAGGTGCCACCTTCCAGCGTGCTATGGATATCGCTTTCGTCGGTGAAAGAAACAAGTTTGTAGTTATCTATCTCGATGATCTAACCATTTTTTCTAAGTCTAATGAAGATCATTTAATACATCTCAAACAAACTTTCAAAAAATGTCGCAGGTTCGGTCTGTCTTTAAACCCCAAAAAGTCTCACTTCGCCATGCAAGAAGGTAAACTCTTGGGCCATATTGTGTCTCGAGATAGAATTAAAATTTATCCCAGTAGGGTTCAAGCTATAGACACAATAAATATTCCTAGAAATGTAAAGGAAATTCAGTGATTCTTAGGAAAGATAAATTTTTTGAGGAGGTTTATCCCAAACTTTGCTGAAATTGTGAAATTAATCACAGGTATGTTAAAGAAAAAAAACAAGGTAAAATGGACAGCAGAGGCCAAAGAATCATTTGCATGTATCAAGAGGGTTATAAGTGAGGCACCTATACTGGCAAGCCCCAACTATCTAAAGGATTTTCTCATTTTCTCATTCGTCTTTGAGCATACCATTGTCGCAGTGCTCCTCCAAAAAAATGAGGAAGGTTTCAAACAACTAATAGCCTTTTTCAGCAAAAGTCTCAGAGACGCGGAACTAAAATACGATATAATGGAAAAACAAGCATATGCTATGGTAAAGGCATTAAAGAATTTTAGAACTTATGTATTGCATTCCTAGATAATCACGTATGTACCTACTAGCTCTGTAAAAGACATTTTAGTGTAGCCTGACAGTGATGGCAAAAGGGGATGGTGGCTCGAAAAAATTCAATAATTTGATCTGGAGATAAAGCCGACGAAACTAGTAAAGGGTCAAGGTTTGGCTAAACTCTTAGCTGAATCTAATTTCAGAGCCCTCGGCATAAATAACATACAGGGATGTGGAGAAGATGAGGATATGAGCGAGCTCTATTTGCAAAAGTGAAATTAGGATCGAAGAGAAGTTTACATCCTCTGACTGGTACAAAAACATAGTATCCTACCTATTGACTTTGAAGTGCCCAAGTGATTTATCTCCATCCAAAGCCAGAACGCTAAAACTACATGTAGTCAAATACTATATATCTAAGGGTAAATTGTATTGGAAGGACCCACTTGGCTTCCTGTTGGTTTGTTTGGTTGAATATGAAATAGAGGAGGTCATAAGCGAATTCCATGAAGGAGTGTGTGGGGGACGTCACGCTTGGAGAGCGACAGTTTATAAAATCCTGAGGGCAGGGTATTATTAGCCTAAACTTTTCTCGGATGTAAATGAAAAAGTCAGGGCTTGTGACCCTTTCAAACTGTTCGCATGAAAGAATAAACTCCCAGTGCTACCTTTAGTTCCAGTCAAAACAAAGGCTCCTTTTCAGTAGTGGGGACTAGATGTTATAGGCGAAATTAACCCCCATTCTAGTGCTCAACACAAATGGATCCTAACCGCCACAGATTACTTTACTAAATGGGTAGAGGCTATTCCAACCAAAAGGGCTACAGATTCGGTGGTAATAGATTTCCTAGAAGAAAATATTTTATCTAGATTCAACTGCCCATGAAAGATAGTCACAGATAATGCCCAGGCTTTTAAATCTATGGCTATGATCAATTTTTGCCAAAAATACAATATTGTACTCGGCCATTCTACGACATATTATCCCCAAGGAAATGGACTGGCTAAGTCTTCGAACAAGAGTCTAATCAACATAATTAATAAAGTCTTGAACGAGAAAAAGATATCCTGGCATGTACATTTAAAATACGCACTATGGGCGAATCAGATTAGCACGAAAAAATCCATTGGCATTTCTCCTTTCCTGATGGTGTACGGGACCGACATGGTATTACCCATAAACTTGTCACTTCCTGTAATGAAAATATGGCAAGATGAAAAAGAAGAACCAAACCACATCACAAGGAGAATAAATCAGCTGATCGAAGTACAACAACATAGGGTCGAAGTGGACGAAAGATTGCAAAAATATCAAGACGACATGAAAATGTTATTTGACTGTAAGACAAAAGACAGAGAGTTTCTTCCAGGTAATTTGGTCTTGAGATGGGATGTTAGGAAGGAATATTTGGCGAAGCACGGTAAATTCAATCATATTTGGTATGGACCATTTAGAGTCACAACTTCCGAAGGAAAAAATTCATTTTTATTAGAAAATCTGGACGGTAAAATCTTCAACGCCCTTGTCAATGGGCATTATTTAAAACACTACATGAAATAATTGGTTCCCAAGGGATTTCCATTGTATATATTGGTTTGCATTTTATTTCTATTTCATGATTCCTTTGAGGTAAGTTTTCATTTTTAATTAATTAGGTCAATAGAAATAGAGATATGCAATTTTTAAATACATTCAACTCTTTTAAAGGACACTCTTCATGTTTACAGGATTTCGTCTTGCGACCTAAATGAGTGAAAGGAGAAAACAGAAAGTTATATATCAAAGGTTGAATTCACCGAAAACAAGTGATAGAAAAGTTTTTCGATTGTTTCAAAATGGTAAGGTAAATGTATGAACGCTTGAGAATTTTGTTCTTTAAGAAACCAAAGGTCTCCAAAGCACAGTAACGGTCCCATCAATTTAATGTTTTCGTTTAGTTGTTATTAAAAAGAAAAATTACTTGCTTTGGGTCCTAAGAAGTTAACTTAAAATAAATATAGGTGATAGTTAAGTAAAGCATATATGGGAAAGGGTTTTCAAAAACTGGTTTTAATTTTCGACCCCTGCTCCTCAGTGTACAAACATAGGTCCATCACTTTTCTTCCAGTCTTCAGATTTACCTTCTAAAAAAGCCAAGTACCTTTCTGGATTTATATACATAGGGGGAAGAGATTATGTTTTAACTTTGAAAGTTGTAAATCATATTTTGGAAAGGAAGATGGTCTTCATAACTCCTCAATCTCTTACTAAGCAAGTTATGCGTAGGTGGATCCTGACTATTCTAGGTTTTTCAATAGTTTCGAAGGATTGAGGCTTGCTCTAAGGAAAACCCCTAGAAATGTATTCCCCCTTTTCCCTATGGGTTAAGGTGTGGTGAAAGTTAAGGGAAGGTTGGTACTGAGTAATAAAAGTAAGTTGACAGACCTCCATTGAAAAATATTATACAAATATCACCCCTCATACAAATTGATTGCCCCCACTTCGTGTTCTAAAAACAAAATTATAAGAAAAATGGTGAAAGGAAAGTCATATCTAATTGTACATCTCGCTTGGAGAGATGATGAAAGGAAATTCAGAAATGATTTCCCTCATCTCAGCATTTAAATGCATAAATATATTTCGAAGTGGTGAAAGGAAATTCAGCAAAAAAGGGGCAGATAACTTCACCGGGGTATTGAATAGGCCCGCTAGCAGTGAATCAATATCTGAGATATCTGTAAGGTTTTTATACATGAATTTCACTCGACTCTGGTAATCAAATTTCTTGAAACCAGATCCACATCCTAAATCCAGACAGGACTCCCCGATTAAAAACATGTAATAAATTTCATTGGATGTAAATCAAAAGCCACAAGAACTGTTGGATTTCCTAAGACTATTTTGATTGTCTTAATGCAGACCTAAATTCAATAAAGATAAA
>WSFP011414357.1:0-24001 GCA_009831015.1 Picea engelmannii | reverse complement strand
ATTTGGGAGGCACAGAATTGAGAGGAATGATCAATGGGAGTCGAATGAAACTATATAGGGATAGTCGACCTCCTAGTTATTAGAAAGCTACAATGCAGTAAGAAGATATGTACATAGTGTATTATAGTAGAAGTTAAGAGAGAAAAAATGAAAAAAATAAATAAAAAGAAGAAAATCCATAAAATAAAAAGAGATCGACATGCATGGAAGGTTTTGATATAATAGAACTTCTAGAACAGAATAGCGCATTGCAGGAAAATCAAGGATGGAAAACTCTGCATGCATGAGAGAAGTTAACAGGTAGAAAGGCACAACGTGCAGGAAACAAAGAAAAAGGTGAAAAAGTGACAAATGTCAGTGCGACAAATTTGTCACTTCTCCACCCCGCTATAAAGTCGGAAAAAGGGGGGAAAGCAACCCATTTTGGTATTTTCTAAGGAGAAGATTGTAGAGCTGAGTGGAAGAGAGATAGAGTGTGAATTTGAGCTTGCCTCTGTCAATTTGGAAGTCTATCGTCTGTATTTCCTCACCATGACACCACTGAGAGTTGGAGCACCGAGCATAACCTAACGAAACACACATAATATGACTTGGGTGCCAAAAACTGGAACAAACGAGATGCCCATAGTGGTGGATGTGGACGAAATCCACATACCAGAGTACGATAAGACCATAATGTAGGTGAAGGAGGAGCAGGAACGCACACAGAAGCCTGAGCAACTAGAAGAGGATGTCGAACGGATGGAATCTGACACGTCCAGGGGGAAAGGGCAGCAACAAGAAGAACATGCCATGACTTTGACGTAGCAGGGACTTGAACCTGAAGAGAAACAAATAATAGGGAACCATGACACACCAACAATTAATGTATCATCCCCACAAGCGACAAAGAAGGTGCAATCATAAAGTAGTGCGTAGCGCAGAGAACGCACACAGGAAGAACTAGTCGTGGTAATGTCAAAGATCCCCAAAGGTGTAATTGCAGATGATGAGATGGTAGGAGGAGTCAATGGCCTCAAATAATCTTACCATGATGTGTCTGACACAATAAATTTCTTGGATTTTGCATCACATATCTATTTAGAGAGCATAGGAGAAGGCCCATCAGGCGCACCAATGTTGGAGCCTACGCAGTGGATCCTGGGACTGTACAACACCAACATAATGAACCTACTATACATACCACACTTTGGGCACTATAAACAAATAAATGGATGTGTAAAGCACCTGTTATCAAGGGTGCACAAAGGAATCTTATGGATGGATAGGAGAGTGTCGATCAATGTCGATCTCATCACAACAATTACACTACCCACAGATGGGGAGAAGCCAGAACAATAATTAGAAGAAAAAACTAAGGTGAAATCAATCTCAAATGTGATCAGAGCAAAGTATGGTGTAGAGAGGGGTAACAGGGGTATCAGGATCAATGAAATCAATGATCTTGCGACATGATTTGCAACACGACTGTTGGGTTGCAAACTAATGTGCAAGTACAGAAATGAAGAAGTACTAGCAAGAGTAGTAGAAGTTGTAGAACAATGCGCAAAGGGGAGAACGATGAGTTGGGCCCCTTACCTACTAAACTCATTCCTTGAAGACTGCAAGGACTCACAATATTGGGGCTCTGAGTTCCACTATTCATGGTTACTCATCCTCATTTCACTTATGGGATGGAAGAAACCTACATATAGTCTGTTCCTTCCAATGACAGAAAAATGTGGTGCAACGCGCTTCACATCCCTTTGTAGTATAGCTGATCCAAAGAACAAGAAACTTAGCAATGACCTATTCATGATATACCTGAAAAATATCCAAAATAGATTCATAGACACATGGAGGATTCCCATAGAAATTGTCCAAGGCTTTGGGAAGATAGGGAACTTCCAGGCATCGTGCCACAATATGTGGCTACAAGCAAAGAGGGGTCTAGCCAAGGAGTGGTTGCAGCTGAAGTACTGCGTAACAATACAGGACATCCATATGGAGGTCCAGGAATGGCCCAAGGAGTGGATAACACCAACAATCCCAAGGAAGGTTCCAGGAGCACATACAAGGATGTAGGACATAACAGCCCCTGCGCAATAGACAGGCAAAAACGATGCAAGAAAAAAGAAAAATACAACATGGGGCCAAGAAGGGGGCATCAGTCCCATACAGAAGAAAACCAGAATGAAGAATAAATCCCAATGTGGTTATACACAGGGACCAATGCACATAGAGCTGACAACAAGAGGAACAACATAACAAGTGCAAACGAAGACACAAGAAATATCGATGGAAGAAGGAGAAGGGAAGGACACAGGCATGGATGCACAGATTCCAGAAGCATATGAACCATCAGAGGCCCAAAGGAAGAGAACAAGGGAGCAAGCAAGGGGCTCCAGAAACAAGGTCAAGGCCCACAAGAAACCCATGGATACATCATTGATGACAGACGATGTGGATTTGATAGCCATGAAAATGGAAGATCGACTGTTAGAGGTGTGGGAAAATGTCGAAAATCACAGAGATTCAAGTTTGGAGAAAATACAAGAGGTGAAAATTGTCCTGGAGCAGTTAAATGTTAGGACAGAGAAACAACAATAGAAGAAAACAATGCCAACTAAATACGGGGCACCTGTGGGAGAGATAGTGGACATCATGGTGCAGGGAAGCGTAAACTTCTGGATTACTCCTGAAATGTTGTCTATAGATGAGGAGACAACGCAAAGGCCCCTAGAGGAAATTGAAATGTTGGACTTGGAATTGCCCAAGATTCCAACCAAAGCATTGTACAAATTATAAGTGAGTGGCATGCATGAGATTTGGTCCAGAGAAAGGTCTGACGCGACAAAATTACAATTGGCGCATGAATACAACACCTCACTGAAGGAGGAAAATATCCAAGAATCATGGGAGAAAACGATGGCGCAACAGAAGGTGGATGAAATGGAAAACTAGATCCACACTATATTCCAAGCCATCTCGAATAGTGAAGGAGTACGAGGAGTGTCAATGCAAGAGAAAATCCAAAAGATAGCGCAGACGCTGCAACACTACAAGGACCATATCAAAGAACTGGAAGAGCGCGCAGTTCCTACAACTCCTCCAGAAATTAGAGCGCAAAGAGAGCAAGATGTGACAACTTTTGCAGAAAATATTGCACAAAACGTACATAGGATGACATAACTATTGGACAAGAGTGCCCAACTATGGACATGACTTCTAGAGGATGGGATATTACAAGAGATGCAGGGGAAGGAGGAAAAACTACATGCAGCCATCGCAAACATCAAACAACGACATAGAATGATGTCATTGCCATAAAATATCAAGACTGTCGTGGAGATGAAGAATTTACAAGTAGAGGAAAAGGCAGTACAAACACAAAATATGGAGTGACAAGTTCAGTTGGAGACCCTACAAGAAAAGGAAGAGCAACTTGTAACGTCCCTTTCCAAATAGGAGCTCCAGAGAGGAGGATTAATGGTTTAAACCACCTCGTTAGACTATAGCCAGCGCCAGAAAAGGGGTAAACAAGGTAACTATAGGTCACTCCAGTCAAATGTGTTATGTTCAGAAAGTGACATTGAGCTAAAAATGGTTAAAAATGCTTTTAAGTCATTATGAGCTAAAAATAGAACATACAAGCTAAAATTAGAAGTCAACAGTGAATTAGGGTTTCAACAGTGAATTAGGGTTTAGGAAAGCTATAAGAGAAGGGTCAACGACCTAATTCATCATTATGTAGATTATGACTTGTCATTGAGGAAAGAGGCACATCTTAGGAGAGATAGTCCAGTGGATTCTAGGAGGAAGACACCAGTTGGCTGATTTCGGTGTTGAGAGACACACCCTAGTCACTGGGAAGATCACATAGGTCTTCCATCATTCTTTAGTAGCAGTTACACAGGGTCCAGCAGCAAGGGCGCACTTATCTAGGGTGAGGGTGCAACTCCTAAGGAGGTTCAGTGGATCGACTTGTCCCATCCAGGGAGAGTTCAGAGATTCCCCTTCGACCCAGTTGAGAGAGAGAAAGGCACATATGTTTCTCGGTTCCTTGTTAGATTCCGACGAAGGAATCATCTGGGGTGCATTTTCTAGAATTGGAAGTGTGACACTTTTGGTGGACACATTCAGGGTTCTCGAGCGAGCATCAGATCAGATTCAAGGAAATCCTTCTGACCCATTTCCCAGTAGACCAAGGTGATCATTTTGAGATACATATCAATCGATTCTGACAGTGGAATCACTAGGGAACATTTTTCTAGTGAGAGAGGGGTGCATTCCCCTAAGGGGATCCATTCAAGGTCCATAACCACCAGCAAAAGGGCCACTAAGTCACCAGGACTGAGAGCTAGAGCAGGGTGCACCATCTGGGACAGTTTCCAGGCCATTCCGAGAGGTATAGCCACTAGGAAAAACTTTTTGGACTTCCAGCAGTTACCGTGCGAGCTACCATAATTCCATCTCATCCATTGACCTCGCAGTGCTCATCTATTATTAGGTATTATCATTTAGTTTTATTATTGTATTCCAGCTAAGATCCTTTTGTCTTTTGATCTAGCCGAGTGATTCATTTTATTCAGCCGCATTCATCATTTGTATTTTTCAGATATATCATAATATAAACTTTGCAGTCCTTTGTCGCATTTGTTATTTGTATGACCATTTATATGCTGTAAGCAATGAATCCTACACACACACTAGAAATGTTTCCTAGACTAGCCAAGTTAGGGACATTATAGTGGTATCAGAGCTTTAGTCCTTCCAAACTGTGACTAAAGACAATGAGTGCAACAGAATACCCAGATGGTCATGAGCACGTAGGTGAAAATATGACATCACTTACAATAGGCATAAGAAAAGAAGGCCTAGGCCTAACTTTCCTCCTTTTCTTCCTATCTTAGAGGAAGAGGAAGAGGCACACAGAGAAGTAGAGATAAGGGTAGAGCGTGAGGCTGAGCATGAGGCAAAGAGGATGCTAGGAGACAAATATGAGTGACCAAAGGGTAGTGGAAATGCCCACATGGAACCAGAGGCAACCTTCATGCAGGTTATCAACGATATGTTAGCTAGTCAGCGGACCATGTCTCAGTCCTTGGCACAGGTGGTTGATATATTGGCTATAGTGGGAAAAATGGGCACACAAGCCCCACATGCAGCACAGAGGAACTCAGGAGTAGGCAGTAGAACCTGTTGAGCACTCAACACACCCTAAAAAGTCTATGTAAAATTTCACTTTTTGGGTACCACTTGATCTTTTGGCATTGTCTGATATGAAAAATGTGTTCTTTTCTTATCATTTTTTATTCTCATTAAGTCTTTAAAATATTTCTTGAACATATATCTAAATTAGAGAAATGACAGTCAAAGTTTTCTTGGACGTGCTTAAGGAATTTGGCATTGGGAAGGATTAAGTGTGAAAGAAAATGCTAGAGAGAACCAAATTGCCGAGTCTCTATCTTTGTCGGCGTCAACAGACGCGAAATTTATTTTGCGACAAGCTTCACCAAGAATATCACCGATGACTGATCAATTCAGCATCGACAAAAGGTTAAAATAATAAGCATTGAACGAAAAATGAAATAATAATCGTCGATCGCTAACTTCAGAGACGTTTTCGATAACAAGAGATTTGAAGGACGATAACCCAAGAAGAAACTGCACACTAGTTTTTCTCGAAGGTCGATCCTCGATACTCACCTGACATCAAAAGTTGCAATGATGAGCTCATTTTAGTGCATTTGAGTTAAACAAAGTCTTGAGTCCGACCATCACCCATGAAATGATTCCCAGATTTTATTTAATGAGTCCCGAGTCAGTAACACCACGTCAACACCAATCCACGTCGGGAGTTTTTGTTAGGGAAATATCAACCAAAACACAAAGCTACTCAGGTCTACACTAATTATAAAAGCAAGGCTAAGTTACAAGAAGCCGAGACAAGAAAACAGTTTTATGCACGAAGAGGGAAACAATGCATTCAATTGCTATGACTTGAATCCTTTCGGCAAATTTTCAAAGTTCTATATATTAAGATCCCCGTCGGGTTCAGGTTACATACAATAAAAAATGCCAACACCTTTTTGTCCAACTGACTCGGTCACATTGAGGACGTGAATATCTTCACAACAAATAGGTAAATTTATCAAAAAATTATGCGTCACGTCTGAGAAAACAAAACGGTGCCTGCCATTCATGTCTCTTCTGCGTGCAGATTTTCTCCTAGGCTACTCCGTGCTCCTTGGGGTGTTTTCATGTTCCTTTCTTCTAACAACCTTTGAGCTTTGTGTAGCTACATGATCATATCTTTTTCTTCTCGAAGTTGTATTTTAAGCCAGGTTACATTACCTTCACGACCTTGCGATGCCGACACCTCAGGGTTATTTGCTGCCAACTACCATCGCAACTCCCTATTCTCTTGGTAAATTTCAGCTATGGAAAGTTGTGCTTGTTCCAACTGCTGGTTAGGATATTGAATGTTAGAAACCCAGGTTTCCATCCTTCTTGTTCTTCTCTTGCTTCCTCGACTTTCAGTTTCGACCGGTTCGAGCCAAATAGAGCGCATTAAGGACTCTTCAACAGTTGATCGTGCACATGGTTCGACCGGGTTTTGGTGTTCCCCAGCTTCCTTGTTTTTCTAAGGCCTCTGTCTCTTCTGTGGTGTCTGTTGAGTAGGGGGCATGTTCTCCAACCTGCGTCCTCCCGACGTGGTTTCTTACACTTCGGTATCTACACAGAGAGACACTATAGCTTCTGCGTGAAGGTCAGAATTTTCCCTTGGAACCTCAAGAATACCCGTTTCCAATAAGAACGAGTCACAGGAATGTTGGGGCTCATGCCTGGTGCTCCGATTTCCCCAAATACCTCGCCTCGAATTTTGAGGAGATCCCATGGCATGACAACGTATTTGCTTAGACGTTCGTAATTGGACAAAAGAACAAAACACGAAGATTGATAAAATTGGGCTCACAAGACAAATCTCCAATAGTGCATGAGCTCAGTGAAATGAATATAACTCTTACAAAACATCCATAATTTATAACAGAGTGGGGAAGCAAGATGGAACGTGCCAGGGGACATTGAATTCCTTTCGACGGGACATTTCAAAGAATTACTGTGCCACCTCTACGTGATGGGTATGACCCGGGGCATGCGATCTGCAACCGAGAGGAATTATGGAGGATGTGTGATATGATTATCTCGATTCCTTTCATTTCTCCTAGCCTCCATAATGAGCTAATGATGGTCGATGCACTCGCTAATGTGACTCCCGTGAGAGCAATCTGCCTCGATTGGAAGCATTTAATGACTTCACTTATAACAGTATCCAATCTTCCGGGAACTTAATCGTACTTTTGGCACATGTTCGGCTCTGGCATCCTTTCCCTACCCCAAGGGACAATCGGCCACTGGCATGAATTTGAATCTCATGTTTTCTGTAGTCGATCTACCATACTATGGCGCGCAGATTTAACTCACCCCAGATGAAGAAAATAGTGGCACCAACAAAGACGGTACAGGTAATATGAAATGTTGCAGAGATCACATAAGTATCAAACAACCATGATTAGCGATATTTACAGGTATGCATCGGTCTTTTTTTCTTCCTGCTTACGTTTTTATCCATTTTGTCGAGTATTGTTCTGTAAGCAATTTCTAAAAATTGATTTTAATCCCGAGTGTAGGAACATATCTCTGGATATTGAGAAACATTGTCTCTTTGAATTCACCAAGGAATCTGGGAGAAACCAAGTATGAAAATCAACAAAGAGATGAAGGATATAGGACTCCCTGAGTTCGGCGACCTCGACAACTTCATCAACTTATGCGACATAGTTGAATCGCATGCCAAGTAGGATTCACTATGGGTTGAAGAGATAGCCTAGGTGATTGATACGTCACCAAGACAAGTTCAAATATTAATGGAACATCTGATGAAGGCTCAAACCTTGTTGCAACAGTTAAACACCAGTCTAGTGAACTATCGAGCGCATGCGGTGGATATTAGAGGATTCTACGCGGCTCCAATGGAGCAACACAAGTTTCCATGGGCCCAAACTTGTGAGGATTTGTTTATCATTTGGTCAGAGGATGAGGAAAGTCACCCTTTCAAGTGATATCTCGAGATGAATATTAAAGAAATTGTTAGAAGAGGATGCCATGTGGTGAATTTTGTTTTGTTCAAACTACACTTAGCCACTATTTTTAGTTGTATTTTATGTTATAAATAAGAAAATCGACCAATTAGTTAAGGGTCGATGGTTGTTACAAGAAATTTTTTCTTTTTGGTTGGTAATAATTATTTTTAAGCTCCCTTTGAATTGAGAAGTCCTTCTAGACTAGAGACAAATTATTTTCATCAACTGCGTGTGTGATTGGACGTGGAAAAGAGTTATTTCCTATCATGTTTCATGAATGATGTTGTAATGAGTAAGAGCAATTAATTTTGTTGTCAAGTTATCTGGTGCAATGTTTTGTTTTTCTTTGCTTTAATGATGAAGATGAATCGTTGTGTTATTATATGATGAATGATTATGGTAGATGAATTATTTTTCTTGCCATTATCTTATTGCATATGTGTTTTCTTTCTGGTAATTAGTATCTCAAACAGTAATTGGACGCTCACATGGTTAATGTATTAGCACTAGGCCTATGGTGTAAAATTGTTGTCTGCATGCTTGAGAAACAGGTTATCCCAAGTTCATCCTCTTCCCCTTAGTTAAGATTAATTATATTTTTGTTTCCAAGTTGGTTTATACCAGCTTACATCTCATATCGGTCCCACCCAAGAGAAAATACAAAAAAGAGATAGTCCAAACTAAAGGAAGAGCCTTCACAAGAAAACGTAAAACCCATCGATAATTTTCCCAGATCACAAGATCTGGAGAACCATTCCACTATTAAACACTATAGATTATAATTGGGCCTTGGTGATAGGTTTGGTTCCTACTGTTGAATCAAGGGATTTAAGACCCATCAATAGAATTGGCGCTAGAAGGAGGGCCTGAGAATGAATGGTTGGATATATATTCTATAGAGTATTTCAAATGACCAATAGATTCAAAAAAACCCACATGCATGGCTAGTCATTCCCAAGATATCCCACACATGTTGATTACTCCTTAAATGAGTAACTCACCCCAACCCGAGGAAGAACCGTTTCACCCTGAAATATCTTATGCTCTTCTTCACGAGGAGGTAAATCAATTCATAAGAATCACAAGAGTCTACACTCGACAAATCAATGCGTTGTCCTTAGCTCCCATACTCCCTCAAAGAAAAAAACAAAGAATACTAGTGGTTAGTACTCCCAACAAGGTTTTTGTGCACTCGGTAGAAGACTTAATAGATTTCGCAATTACCAAAATCCAAGATCCTATTGATTTGATATCTGAAATGCCAACCGGTGACATCTCTGAACCATACGATTTTTCAAAAGAGGAGGAGTTTAACTCAGAGTCTAAATATATGGAAGGAAACAACGACCACAATGATGAAAGGGGTAACCCACCTCTGAACAATCAACCCTGGTTGGCCAGAGATGCTTTGGCCCTCCAGGGACTAGTTCATAACCTTCGCCGAAATCCATAGAAGTTGCTTCCTAAGTTCGATCCTGAAACCTCTGGATTTCCTGAAGATCATATCAATAAATTTATACTAGCCAGTAAACGAAGATATGAAGACATAGTATGCAGACTTTTTCCCTATATGTTTGAAAATTCAACTTCCACGTGGTACTTCAATCTGCCGATAGGATCTATAACCAGCTGGACGAAGTTCCAGAAATATTTTCTAGACAAATTTGCTGAAGAAACTACTATAGGAGCTCTAATGGCCGAGTTGTTCACCACCACCATGAGTTCGAAAGAAAGGGTCAAAGACTTACATCAAAGATTCACGACCATCTTGAACAAGTTCCATCCCGAAGCTAAGCCAACTTAGGAATTGAAAAATAAAGTTTATGCTAACGCTCTCCCAACTTCTATTTCCATGTTCGTGAAAAGGGCTGCTAAACAAACCCTAGATGAGAATTTTGAAGAAGCCAAAATGATAGAATTCCAGATGAAAGGCTATAAAGAAGGACATGTTTCTTTTGTTAAGAAATAATCTCAACCTCCTCCCAGGAGAGGACTCCTTTTAACTAGACCTTCAGGGAAACAAACAGAACAAAATCCCGACAAGGGTAATGGAGACATAGAATATCTACAATGCATGGTTAAGAAATTATCAAACAAGATCATAGACATGAAGACAAACACAGGGGAAGGAAACCAAGGCGAAAGGCCCTATAAGCCTCTCCTTAAAAGGAATCCACCATTCAAGGCAATTGAACCTCCCCCAACTAACATAAATATCGATCTAGGGAATGTAGCATCTAATTATTTATGTTCGTATCACCAGGAAAACCACTCCAAAAGAGACTGCCCTCAATGGGTGCATGCCATGAATTTGAAGGCCAATCGGTTTATAGACGAATTCTCTCTGACCGAACAATCAAGCAGTTCAGTTATGAATATTGCTGACCAAGAAGAGATTGATCCACCACAAGATACAACCATACTGATATGGGATCCCGACCTGATCATGCCTTCCGACAACTTGTTTGAGTCCCAAGAACCACCCATCAAGGTCTCGGTGGTGCAGACACGCAGTAAAGATCCACTTGTCTCAAAAGATATCGCTTCTACCCAAACTTCGAGAAATAAGACAACTCCTGATCACCCAAAAGCACCTTTTTCTCCCAGTAAAAAACCTATAAGAATCCATACCTGAGAATCACCCAAACTGGATTACAATGTAGTTGAATATTTGAAGAAGTTAAGGTCTAACATATTAGTCAAGGACATATGTAGGATCCCTCAGTAGAAGGAGTTCCCATTACAAGCTTTGAGCTCAGTATAAGACCCTACGACTGGCAATGGCCAAGAAAGAAATATAGTTTCCATAGAACTAGTAAATATACCAACTGTGAATACATGTTTGGAAGATAAGAAGGGGAAGCCTTTTGTCCGACCTTTCCTCTTAACATTCAAAGTTTTCAACAGGAACCCCCATAATTGTTTGGTAGATTCAGGAGGATATTCCAACATTATTCCCTTGTCTATTTGCAAAAAATTAAATTTTGTTCCTCTACAGAGCGATAAACATGTGATAGAGCTAGAGAGTACCTAGGTCAAAGTCATGGGGGAACTCAGAGATGTAATGATTAGAATAGCGACACATACTAAGTTTGTAAAAGTGATTGACATCATCGTAGTAGACATCCTAGAGGCATATGGGTTATTACTAAGTCGATATTGGTCTAAGAATTTAAATGGGTACTTTAGCACAAACTAGTCACACCTTTGGCTACCACTGAAGGGATACAAGAATATGATCAGAATCGATAGGGAGAGATATCTGAAACATATTGTCACTGATCTAGAAATCTTGAATGAACCCTCATCCACAGATTTCCCCTTGCTGGGAAATTATTCCTATGATTCCCACTGCGAAAAATTTTCCCCTCTCTTATCTGATGTCCCTCTCACTCAAAAATCTGAAATGTTTTTTCAAGAGAAATCGCTGATACCGACAGAAGACACCCTCTTTTTCCAATACCTTGCGTTAGAAATTACAGAACAAGAGATAGGAGAGATAGAAAGTAATAAGAAATAAGAAAAGGGTGATTGTCATTCACAAATTTGGACCATATACTTTGATGGATCTAAATCGCAAGAGGAATCGGGGGTAGGGAGAATCCTCATTAATCCAAAAGGTAAAGGTCATTTCCTGTCCTGTAGACTAGAATTTGAATGCACCAATAACACCGTTGAGTATGAAGCTCTAGTACAAGGGTTAAAGAAATCCATAAACTTGAATGTCAAAATATTGAAATTTTTTGGGGACTCAAAGATTATTGTTAGACAAGTAAGGAATACTATACATTGCAATTCCCCGCACCTGAAGAATTATCAACAGGAAGTGCATAGGTTAATGGAGCATTTTAAAGATTTCAATATTGTCGCGATCCCCAAAGAAAATAACATCCTTGTTGATTCCCTGGCCACAGTTGCTTCAAGGCTGTCACCTCTGGAAGACTATGAAGCCTCCCAATTCACTTTTGAACTACTCTACAAACCATTGGTGCCCAAAAATATATCTAATTAGAAATTCTTTGTAGGAGATGAACAGATCATAAACTTCCTGACTAACCAAGACAATTTCAAAAATTTAGCCATTGACGACGAGGTATTCCAAGAGCAATCGACAGAAACTGATCCTCGAACAAGCCAACCTATTGACAGATCGAAATCTCACACCAACCCGAAGGGGATAGCTAATATAGAATATCTGTTTGACCTAAAAGAACGCTTTAGGGGGGATAAGAATGCAAAGATCGATAGCTCCTGTCCCCTGCATGAAACTATAAATCTCCAAACCCCGAAAAATCCAAAGAATGTGAATCTCGGCAAGACCATATCTAAAGAGGAAATAAAGGCTTATCTCAAACTGTTCATACAATATCAAGATGTCTTTGCATGGTCCTACTGAGACGTGAAAACCTACAACACGTGGATCATTAACCACACTATACCGTTAAAACTTGAGGTGAAACCTTTCCAATAGAAGCTATGAAAGTATCACCCATCCCTGGAACCTCTCATGTATCAGGAATTAAAGAAGCTTTTAGATTCCAAGATCATTTTCCAGGTCATACATTCCGCATGGGTAGCAAATCTGGTTCCTGTGAGGAAAAAGTCTGGAGAAATTTGTTTATGCGTATATTTTAGAAACCTCAATAGAGATTCAGAAAATGACAATTACCTACTCTTGCCAATGGAGCAACTCCTACATACCATGTCTGCCTTAGATATTTTCTCTCTACTAGACGGTTTCTCGGGTTACAACCAAGTCCTGGTTTCAAAGGAGGATCGTTTAAAAACTACCTTCTGAACCAATTGGGGAACCTTCGCTTATAACCGCATGACTTTTGGGTTAATCAATGCAGGAGCGACCTTCCAAAGGGCCATGGATGTAGAATTTTGGGAACTAATAAACAAGTGTGTGGTAGTGTATCTAGATGACGTAACTGTGTATTCAAAGAACAAAGAAGAGCACATCCAACACTTAACTCAAATTTTTGAAAGGTGTAGGAGATATGGTATATCCTTAAATCCCAAGAAAACCATTTTCGACATCGAGGAATGTAAGCTGCTAGGCTACATTATATCTCAATCAGGCATTCACATAGACCCATAAAGGATTAAGGCCATAGCTCATCTCTTGTTGCCTCACAACAAGAAAGCTATGCAGTCTTTTTTCGGGAAAATCAATTTCGTGAGGAAATCCTGATTTTGTGGAAACTATCAAACCCTTACAAAAGATGATTCACAAAGATGTCAAATTTAAGTGGGATGATGAACAAAATGATTCTTTTAGAAATATTAAAACTGCTATATCTCGGGCCCTTGTGCTACGAAGTCCCGATTTCAATAGGGATTTCTTCCTCTATAATATCGCCTTTGACCAGTCGTTAGTTGTAGTATTGACTCAGAAGGATGATGACAACAACGAGGCTCCGGTGTCGTTCATGAGCACTAATATATAGGGAGTTGAGCTTAACTATCTTGTTGTTGATAAACAGGCCTATGCAGTATACAAGGTAGTAAAACACTTCAGGTCTTACATCCTCAAGAACCACACCAGAGTGATTGTGCCTCACCCTATGGTCTGATCCTTGTTTACTCAGTAAGAGATGGGGGAAAGAAGATGGAACTGGATGGTAGTTGTCCAAGAATTTGATCTAGATATAAAACCTACCAAACTAGTTAAAGGGAAAGGGTTGTACAAACTCGCAGTTGAAGCCCAGGACCAAGTAAATGAATATTTCGAATGGGAGAATGAAATGGCATTATGGTGTGGTGAAGCTTCATACATTTCCCCAGGGCCAGAGTCTTGGTATGATAATTTAAATTATCTCCTACACCATGGACCTTGTCCATAAAATCTCAACCCAAGAGAAAGGATAGCTCTGAGGTTAAAATATGCACAATATCGCATCATAAATTCAGTACTCTTTTGGATTAACTATGATGGGGTATTCTTAAGATGTCTCAAATGTGAAAACGCAGAAAAAGTTCTAAAGGAGATCCATGATGGCCTTATTAGTGGAAATTTCGCAGGAAACACCACCACTCATAAGATACTGAGATCTGACTATTATTGGCCCACCTTATTCAAATATGCTCACACCTACGCTAGGAACTGTAAAACTTATCAGATAAGCACTGGGAGAGAGAAGAGAGCAGGAATCCCCCTCCAACCAGTGACTGTCTCTAGACCTTTTGAGCAATGGGGGTTGGATATCATAGGAGAACTTACACCCAGTTCATAGAAACAACACAAGTATATACTTATTGCCACCGATTATTTCACAAAGTGGGAAGAGGCCGTTCCTCTGACTCACGTAAACAAGAAGGTGGTGATCCAATTTATAGAACAAAAATTGATCACAAGGTTTGGTGTCCCTTCTATTCTAGTTTTTGATAATGCATCTTATTTTTCTTCCACTCTATTGACAGAATTTGCTCTAGACAAAGGAATCATAATTAGGTACCTTGCAAATTATTATCCACAAGGAAACGAGGTGGAATAATTAACCAATAAGAACCAAGTGAGAACATTAAAAAGGACGATTGCAGATAACCAGAGGAATTGGAATAATCTACTCCATAACGCTTTGTGGGACGATATGGTCACACCCAAGGAAGCTATAGGAGATTCCCTGTACTTCCTGGTTTACGGAGAGGAATCCATTCTCCCAAATGGGATTTATCTTCCATCTCTTCAACTAGCCCAAGATTCCAATGGGGTACCCTCATCGATCATACAACAAAGAATTGATACTCTACTCATGCTAGAAGAAGAGAGAAGAAAGGCTAATTCAAAGTTTCTAGCTCACCAACAGATAGTGAAAATATGGTTTGATAAGCATAAATCTAAGGAAAAGAATTTTGAAGTAGGAGACTTAGTCCTAAAATGGGACAGAGCAAATGATCCAAAAGGGAAGCATTCTAAGTTTCAGATTTTGTGGCTTGGACCTTTCCAGGTGGCTGAGAAGATTGGGGTGGGCACTTATTGGTTACAAAATTTGAGGGGGGAACCTGACGCCCTCCCATTAAATGGCCAAACCCTCAAACAATATTTCCAATAATAAAAAATATAAATAATAATAATAATAAAAAGAGTATCTTGTTTTAATGTTTTTGTGATTTCAAAATACATTTTTTGTTTTCTTTTTCTTGTTGGATTTCTGCGCTTTTCAAAGTTGTGTTTAGCAAGACAATGGTGGAACTCAAGTCATGCAACATACCGAACTATGTTTTGAACTCATCTCTCACATACAACACGAGAAGCATCAAGGAACTTGTGGTTTCTGTGAGGATCCCTCCATCTAACCCATGCAAACGAACAACTTCGAAGAAATGCTAGAAGTGTTTTCTTAGTGGTTCGGTAAGACCTTAAGGGAAATAAGGAAATCTGGAAAGGACTACATGAACTCAGACACAAAGCTAGCAAAGGGTCCACCTAACCATCTCACTTTGAGAAATAAACAGACGCCATCCTCTCTCACTCACTTAGGGTATCATACTGAAATAGAATGGGCATTATCAAAAGAGTGATCAGTAGGAGAGGGTATGCGGATATCTCCATCAGGGATATGGACGCTCGTTGGTAGCGGAGAAAGGTTTGTGATGTCGAGGTGACTCCGCCAGGGCTATGGATTCTCGCTGGTAGCGGAGCAACACCCAAGAGAATGAGTAAAGGTAACTAAGGGCTTCATGCGAGTGAATTCTTTGCTAGACTTTTGTAAAAGGGGGGCATAATTCAGGGTTACAGGAAACAAAGGAGGAATAAAGGTGAAACCCCACAGGAAAACCCGGAAGCATCAACTGAAGGATTTCAAATTGCAAAGGTAAATGAGGGTCTAATTTAAAACTAGGAAAGTTTCTACACCAGATTTGATACCAGCCAAGCATGAAGGAAGAACAAAGATTCTTCTTTCACCCAGTGAATCACCATTTGTTGAGCACTCAAAACACCCTAAAAAGTCTACGTAAAATTTCACTTTTTGGGTACCACTTGATATTTTGGCATTGTCTGATATGAAAAATGTGTCCTTTGCTTATCATTTTTTATTCTCATTAAGTCTTTAAAAGATTTCTTGGACATATGAAAATCCTTAACTTAAAAGACTAATATCTAAATTAGAGAAATGACAGTCAAATTTTTCCCAGACGTGCTTAAGGAATTCGACATCGGGAAGGATTAAGAGTGAAAGAAAATGCTAGAGAGAACCAAAGTTGTCGAGTCACGATCTTCGTCGACATCGACAAACGCAAAATTTCTTTTGCGACAAGAATCACCAAGAATATCGTCGATGACTGATCAATTTGGCATCGGTGAAAGGTTAAAAGAATAAGCATTGAATGAAAAATGAAATAATAATTGTCGATCGCCGACTTTCGAGATGTTTTCGGTGTCGGGAGATTCGAAGGACAATAACCCATGAAGAAACTACATGCTAGTTTTTCTCGAAGGTCGATCCTCAATACTCACCTGACATCGACATTCGCAATGCCGAGCTCAGTTTAGTGCGTTCAAATTAAACAAATTCCTGAGTCCGACCATCACCCACGAACTAATTCCCAGGTTTTATTTAATGAGTCTCGAGTCACTAACGCCACGTTAGCATCAATCGGCATCGGGAGTTTTCATTAGGGAAATATCAATCAAAACACAAACCAAATCAGAGCCACACTAATTATAAAATCAAGGCTAAGTTACAAGAAGCTAAGATAACAACACAGTTTTACGCACAAAGAGGGAAACGATGCATTCAATTGTTATGAATTAATCCTTTCGGAAAATTTTCAAAGTTCTATATATTAATATCCCCTTCGGGTTCAGGTTACATAGAATAAACACTACCAACACCTTTTTGGCCAGCCGACCTGGTGACATTGAGGACATGAAGATATTCACAACAAATAGGGAAATTTATCAAAAAATGATGCGTCACATCCAAGAAAACAAAATAGTGTCCGCCATTCATGTCTCTTCTGCGCACGAATTTTCTCTCGGGCTTCTTCGCACTCCTTGAGGTGTTTTCATGTTTTGTTCTTCCGACACCCTTTGAGCTTCGCGTAGCTGCACGATCATATCTTGTTCTTCTGGAAGTTGTCTTTCAAGACAGGTTACATTACCTTCACGACCTTGTGATGCTAACACCTCGGGGTTCTTTACCGCCAACTTTCATCGTAACTCCCTATTCTCCTGGTAAAGTTTAGCTATGGAAAGTTGTGCTTGTTCCAACTATTGGTTAGGATCTCAAATGTTAGAACCCTAGGTTTCGATCCTTCTTGTTCTGCTCCCGCTTCCTCGACTTGTGGCTTCGACTGGTTTGAGACGAATAGTGCACATTAATGACTCTTCGGCGGTTGATCGTGCACACGGTTCGACCAGGTTTTGGTTTTCCCCAACTTCCTTGTTTTTCTGAGGCCTCCCTCTCTTCTGTAGTGTCTGTTGAGGAGGGGGCGTGTTCTTCAACCTGCATCCTCCTAGCATGGTTTATTCCACATCAGTATCCGCATGGAGTGCCACTATAGCTCCTGCGTAAAGGTCACAATTTTCCTTTGGAACCTTAGGAATACTTGTTGTTGATAAGAACGATTCCAAGTCATGTTTGGGCTCAGGCACGATGCTCCTATTTCCTTGAATACCCTGCCTCGCATTTTGAGGAGATCCCATGGCACGAAAACGTATTTTCTTAGACGTTCGTAACTGGACAAAAGACCAAAACATAGAGATTGATCAAATTGGGCTCTCACAAGACAAATCTCCACTAGTGCATAAGCTCAAAGAAATGAATATAACTCTTACAGAACATCCAAAATTTATAACGAAGCAGGGTAGCGAGCCAGAACGTGCCAAGGGACATTGAATGCCTTGCAATAGAACATTTCAAAGAATTATTGTGCCACCTCTACATGGTGGGTATGACCCGGGGCATGCAAGATGCAGTTGATAGGAATTGTGGAGGATGTGTGGTATGATCATCTTGATTCCTTTCATTTCCCCCAGCCTCCATAATGAGTTGATGATGGTCGATGCACTCACTGATGCGACTCCCGTGAGAGAAATCTTCCTCGATCAGAAACATTTAACGAGTTCACTTATAACAGTATCTGATCTTTTGGGAAATTACTCATACTTTTGGCACATGTTCAGCTCTGACATCCTTTCCCTACCCCAAGGGCCAACTGACCACTGGCATGACTTTGACTCTCATGTTTTTCGTATTCGATCTACCATACTATAGCACGCAGATTTAACTCACCCCAGCTGAAGAAAATGGCAGTGCCAACAAAGATGGTACAGGTAATCCAAAAGGTTGTAGAGATCATGTAAGTATAAAACAACCATGCTTAGCGAGCTTTATAGGTATGCATCAGTTTGTTTTTCTTCCCTCTTACATTTTTATACATTTTTCCGAGTATTGTTCCGTAAGCAATTTCTAAAAAATGATTTTAATCCCGAGTGCAGGAAAATATCTCTAACTACTGAGCAACATTGGCTCTATGAATTCACCGAGGAATCTGGGAGAAACCAAGTCCTAAAATCAATAAAGCGATGAATGATATAGAACTCCCCGAGTTCGGCGACCCCGACAAGTTCATCGACTTATGCGACATAGTCGGATCGCATCCCAAGCAGGATTCACTATGGGATGAAGATCTAGCCAAGGTGACTGATACATCTCCAGGACAAGTGAAAATATTTATGGAACATCCGATCAAGGCTCAAACCATGTTGCATCAGTTAAACACCAGTCTAGTGAAGTACCGAGGAAATGCGGTGGAGATCAGAGGATTCTACGCAGCATTGATGGAGAAGCATAGGTTTTTATGGGCCCAAACTTGCGAGGATTTGTTTATCAGTTGGTCAGAGTATGAGGAAAGACTCCCTTTCAAGTGATATCTCGAGTTGATTGTTAAAGAAGCTGTTAGAAGAGGATGCCACATTGAAAATTTTGTTTTGTTCAAACTACACTTAGCCGTTATTTTCAGTTGGATTTTATGTTATAAATAAGAACATTGATGAATTAGATAAGGGTCGATGGTTGTTACAAGAATTTTTTTATTTATGGTTGTTAAGAATTATTTTGAAGCTCCCTTTGAATTGAGAAGTCCTTCTGGACAAGAGACAAGTTATTTTCATCAACTGCATGTGTGATTGGACGTGGAGAAGAATTATTTCCTATCTTGTTTAATGAATGATGTTGTAATGAGTAAGAGCAATTAATTTTGTTGTCAAGTTATCTGGTGTAATGTTTTGTTGTTCTTTTCTTTAATGATGAAGATGAATCGTTGTGTTTTTATGTGATGAATGATTATGGTAGATGCATTATTTTTCTTTCCATTATTTTATTGCATATGTGTTTTCTTTCTGGTAATTAGTATCTCAGAAAGTAATTGGACGCTCACATGGTTAATGTATTAACACTAGGCCTGTGGTGTAAAATTGTTTTCTGTGTGCTTGAGCAACAAGTTATCCCAAGCCTCTTACCCTAAGTTAATATTAAGTCTATTTTTGTTGCCAAGTTGGTTTATATCGGCTTACATCTCATATCGGTCCCACCCAAGAGAAAATACAAAAAAGAGATAGTCCAAACTGAAGGAAGAGCCTTCACAAGAAAATGTAAATCCTATCGATAATTTGGTTGTATCACAAGATCTGGAGAACCATTCCACTATTAAATTCTACAGAGTCTAATTGGGCCTTGGTGGCAGGTTTGGTTCCTACTGTTGAATCAAGGGATTTAAGACCCATCAACAGACCCCAATCACCCACTTACACATACACCTCTGCGAGTAGGATTCCCAAACCTTTGTTTCCTAGTTTCCAGAGGGCACCCCCGGTACAAAATCTAGACACATGGGTACAAAGCTTGGGTACAAAATCTAGACACATGCTACAAGCTCAATCAGATGACCAAGATAGAGGCCATCAATTTTGCAACCTTACACTTGGAGGGTGAGGCACACAAGTGGCGGTATCATGGATTGGTGACGTTGGGTCACAGTTGCATCACCTCATATAGGGAGTTCACAGTGAGACTCATGGATAATTTTGACAGGAGGGATCCCAAGATCCACTTCAGAGATCTATCCTAGTCGAGTCAAACTGTCACAATAGAGGCGTTCATCAAAGAGTTTCAGCAGGTGGCCATGGAAGTGACAAATATTTTAGATCCTAGGCTGATCATGCTATTCACAGAGGGACTCACAGAGCCTTTGAGAGGATGGGTGAAGGCATACAAGTCTCCCACCTTGTAGGATGCCATCCTTTGCACTCGAGATTTGGCAGACTCAATGCCAAAGACTAAAACCCTTTCCAAACCCTTCATACCCCAAAAGGATCGATACAGAAAGCCATTCCAGAGAGAATGGAAAGGAAAGTAGAAGTTGGATGATGAGACTAGATGATAGCTTATGAGGAAGAAGCTTTGCTTCAACTACAGAGACCCTTGGGTCCCAGGCCACAGGTGCATGGGCAAGGGAGAGATTCATTATATTGAGGTGGAAATAGACAATGTGGACAGTGAGGAGGAGGAGAAGGACAGTGGATCCACTAGCTCAGAGGAGGAGTTAGCACAGGCAAAGGAGCAACCTCCTCGTAGACCACTGACACCGACAAGAGCCCATCCTCCAGTAGTCCCACAACCGCCTGAGTAGGATAACAGGAGGAAACCAACAAAAGGAGGAGTTATAGTGACCCTTTCTGGTGTTCCCAGGTATGATAACCTCCGGATCAGAGGGACTATTCATGGGCAACGACCAATCACCCTAATAGATGGTGGGGCCACCCACAACTTCATTGACACTTCACTAGTATCAAGACAGGAACTTCAGACAGAGGAGTTTGAGGGGTTTGATGTTGCAGTAGTAGATGGGCGTAGAGTGGAGTGTCTAGACATAGTTCCAGACTTGGAGATAAAGTTAGGAAACTGCACAGTGAGAAACACATTTTATGTGGTTGAACTATCTGAAACAGATTTGGTGTTGGGAGTCTAATGGATGATTACCTTGGGAAAAATCACCACCAAGTACCAAAAATTGGAGATGGGATTCAGAGACCATGACAGGAAGAAGGTTTTTCTAAGAGGTATGTTGACAGGAGCACCCAAGACAGTTTCAACCAAGAGGATAGAGAGGATATTCGGACATGGGGAGGTAACATATGCCGCAAAGTGTTTGATCACTACGTAGAAGGATTCAGAGGGTAAAAAAAAGTATCATACATAGATCAAGAATTTGTTAGGACAACATCAACATGTTTTTGAGCCGATTCGACCAGGGATACCACCTGACAAGGGGTTTGAGAACACCATTGAGTTGGAGGAGGGGGCCAAACCTATGATCACCCCCCACCTATCATCATCCTAGGAGGTTCAAGGATGAGATAGAGAAGGAAATCAAAGACTTGTTAGCAATGGGACACATCAAACTGAGTAGCAACCCATTCGCTTCTTCAGTTGTCTTAATTCTGAAGAAGGATGGCACCATGAGGATGTGCATTGATTATCGAGACTTGAACAAGAAAACCATCAAGAATCGGTATCCATGTGCTTTGACGAGTTGATGGATGAACTATATGGGGCAGTTTTCTTCTCAAAGATTGAGCATGACATAGAGAAGACAACATTTTGATGTCACTTTGGACGTTTCGAGTTCTTGGTTATGCCATTTGAGCTAATCAATGCACCCGCTACATTCCAGACTTGCATGAACCACATATTCATGGATCAGTTGAGAAAATCAGTCTTGGTTTTCTTCCACGACATCTTGGTCTACAAAAAGACATGGCAGTTAGGACCATACAATGCACCTTTTTGCTCACACTTTTTGTTGCCTTTACACCCTTGTTTCACTTACATTTAAACTCACATTATCATCTTACCCTATCTTTCCAGAGGTATACAATATCCCTTCTCTTTACTATATGTTTAATCTATTTTGCATATAATTTTACATTACCCTCGTACTTAACCATTGATCAGAAATGTATAAGTGCTGAAATAGTTTGAACTGCAAATTAGCATTGAGACCGTTGTTGAAACAGATAAAGCACGCAACCCCGTGGCTGAAACAACAACTCACATAGAAGAAGTTTTTACATAGTCCATGGTCAACGATGTTGAAACTCACACAGAAGAAGCTGTTACACAGTTCATGGTTAACGATGCTGAAACAACAACTCACCAGAAGAAGTTGTTACACCCTCCGTGGTCTACGATGCTGAAACAACAACACAAATTGTTACATTGACCACAACAGCCGCACCTTGAGCTATCATTGACCATCGCTGATGCATGAGACCAAGTTGCCAAAATAGTTAGAACGCAAATCCTGTGGCTGAAACAGCCCGCGATTTGTGATGCTGAATCAACATACAACAACAGTAACAGAAGACAAATAAAGAAGTTGTTACTCCAAGCCACAACAACAACACCTCACTCAACATAGCCTTCTGTTACGGGAGACTAGGATATCCTATTCCAGTTTAGAAAGTCGATCCGACTAAGAATAGGACTCAGATGTACACCTGTAATTTGTTGATCAAATTGTATCAAATGGATTCTCCTCTTTAAATAAGGGGAAATCATCATTAGAAAAAATCTTTTATTTTTTCTAAGAAGGATTTTACAGAGAAGGACGTATTTCATTTCAGATTGTAATATGATACATTGACAGATGAATAAAATATTGTTCTGATCATTTCTCTCTAGTCCCTTTCGTTTCAGGGGATTCTTGTGAGAAGGGAGGGCCCACCTTCTTCACAAGATTCACCCATTAGCTTTATAGTTTGTTAGTATTATTTCTTTTCATGCTTTGATTAAATTCGGTTTTGCTGAAACACTACTTTACTGAACTTTGTTTTGCTAAAACACTACTTTATTGAACTTTGTCTTGCTGTTACATTGTTTTCATATGATCCATGCTTGAGTAACTGTTAATCATTCTAGTTAGCAACCTTGCTTGGTGAATTTATGAAAGCTTGATAATCAGAGATAGGTGCTAAAGGTTCCTGCTTCAGGAATAGGGTCATGTTCTTTGTTAGAGATAGTTAGCCTTCAGTACATGTCAATTATTTTAATGAGTTCATGAAAGTGTGCTAATCAGAAACAGGTGTTGAAGATTCTTTCTTAGGAATTAGGGTCCTATTCTCTGTTAAGAGTTAGTTAGTCTTCAGTGTGTGTCAATTATTTCAGTTAAGCAATGAGTTCATGAAGTGTGATGATAAGAAACAGGTGCTGAAGATTCCTGCTTTGGGAATAGGGTCTTGTTCTCTGGTTACAGAATAGTTGGTCTTTCCTGTTGCAGCATCTTGTTGTTATTTTAATGTAATCCAGGATTCTTCAATTAATCGTTTCTTTAAACTTTGAGTTCTGCAATAGGTAGGTTGTTTTCCTGTAATCCAAGTTAGAACTTCAGTTTGTTCAAGGCAAGTGTGATTAATATGTTTTTACTACAACTCTAGGTTTCTTTTGAGATTGAGCATATATAGTGTGCGATTACCTTTGAAATAACAAACTTCCCTGGGTTGACAATTTATGTAGCACTTGATTGTTTAGTTAATAAGCAATTATAGTGACCAACATTTTGGCGCCGTTTCCAGGGAAGGTAATTGTAGATTTCAAAAGCACTTATGATTTTTCAGATACAAAGATTGCATGAGAGGACGCGAAGACCCCAAAGACACTGACCCTATAGGTGGTAGGGGCAGAGGAAGAGGAGGAAGAAAGACTTATATTGACGAGATTATATCAAAGTCTGAATCTGCTGCTCAACAACCAAACCCTCGGAAACAAAAATCCCAGCCTTCATTTCAAGCCAACTTTGAAACGAGGAAAAAAGTTTGGAGTCCTGATACAGTCGAGAAACCAGCAGGAAACATTGAGGACAAA
>WSFP011414356.1:0-24001 GCA_009831015.1 Picea engelmannii | reverse complement strand
AAGTATGGTATCTACAGGTATGATTTTCTTACTGCATATGTTGTAGCTTATATTTTTTTCTTTACATACATGACAATGTGACAATGTGTTGAGATCTTCGCATCTTCTAACTCAATCAAGTATGTTTTCAAATATTTGTGTAGATATGCATTTGGCACTTGTAGGTGCAAGCCTTCTTATGGAAGAACGTCATGTTGATATCCCCATATTTTAATATTTAACCAAGTGCTCCTGAATTTTAATCTCCATAAATCTTCCTCCTCCCTTTTCACTGTAAGAGCAAGAGCACCCATGATGCCTCCTCTTGCTTCAATAGTTGGGGTTCACTCTCTATTAATTCCATTTGCATCCTAGCATCAAAAAAGTTGAGGCATGAGTATCAAACTCATGACTTAAGGATTCTCTTTAATATTTTCACGTTGTTCCCACACAGAGGGAGAGCCATTAATTCGTATTCTCCACGTCTCCTCAATGAGACCTCCTCAAGAGGAGATCCAAAGGCGATTGAAACTTAGGGGGGACTAGAACAAGGTTCTGAGCAAGCTTCGTCACTAATGAAATAGGCTTATGGTCAGAAATAATGGAGCAATGTATTTGCCAATATTCCATCAAAAGGCATTGTCTTATAGAAATTCCAATCATTCAACTATGTGCAGAATACCCACTTATTCTTATTCCATGTAAAATCGTCATATTTTGGCTTAATCCCAACCAAGTCTAGGTCCAAGATGATATAGTCCATGGTCTCTCTACAAGGGTATCAAATAAATATTTCCACCCTTTCTCCTTAGTGTTTAAGACCAAGCTCAAATATCGTGCAATGATACTATTTTTGGGGGCAAGCCATGTCCCAAAAGATTTGAGAGAATCCCATCATATTTTCTTGACATTCAATTGTTACACACAGTTGAATGGACATGTGTCCCACTAGAACATTGATATCATGATTTTTTGGGATCCCAATGGCCTAAAGAGAAGTGTTTAGGATCCAACGGGTTCCAATTCCTCTTTAAGCTTCCCCTAGCATTTACCATAATCATCTGGCTTTCCTTCCAAAGAAAATATTTAATAACCATAATATTTTAATTTGGTTTAATGTCTATAATGACTCTATGGGTTCCCTTCCAAATAAAATATTTTATAAGTAATATTCTAATTTGGTTTTAAACAACAATGAAATGATGGGAATTTTTACTCTAATCAAATTTCACAAGTTTTATAACCTTAAATTGCACCATACATGCATCCCTGGCATCAGGACATCTTACTTGCTATTTTTGCCAAGCTATCACTAAAATCTCTTCTTAAAAAACATGATTTTTGAAGATGTACGCACCCTTCACCATTACTTCCCGCATGTGTATGCTTGATGCACCACTACATCTCGTGTACATATGCTAGTTGCACCATTACAACCCGTGTATACCCACAAAAGTTGCAAAAAATAAAAAGTTGCAAGGGAATACGGGCTTTTGGGTAGTTTCCTAACCAATTGACCGCCTATAGCCCGTCACCCAACCGAATAACTATATTTTTGGCATATAAAATAAGGTGTTGGGGTCTCATTCCTACAAGAAGAATGAAAGCAGTGAAACTCTGCCCATTTCATTATCCCCCCTTGCCCCAAGATTTTGCATCCACAATGTGAGTTTTGAGCAAGAATTCCCTATTCTAGCCTTTTTCCTCCATTACTAACCTAATCCATTTCCTAGAGAGAGTTGAAGAGGAGAAAGATACGAGGAAGCATTTGGATATTGGTGAAGAGGAGCCCAGGACCAGGTTCGAGGAGCAGTCGTCGATCTCATTTTGTAAGTGAATTTGTGAGATTAATATAAAGAAGTACTTTGTCTGTCCCGCCATATGATGTGTTCAATCTTTATGTTTGATTTACATTTTGTTATGACATCTAACCCACTAATTCATATATAGAATGCATGTTTGTAGTTTCTTGTTTGTCTTTTGGTAAATACAGGTCGTCCTTGGGAGGAGATTTTCAGTCGAGGAACAACTAAACGCAAAGGGATCGACACCGAACGTGGAGTTTAAGGTAAGACTATCGGATCCCTATACTTTGTACTTTATGCATGAATGTGGAGTATTGTCGGGATGGTTGTTAAAAGTAGGAGACTTTAGAGAGTTAACTTTGCCTTCACTTTAGAACCCTATTGTAGTATGTAGGGGGGTTTTCCAACTATAGCGGAATTGGCGACCGTACTAGGGAGCCTCTAGGGTTTTTTAGGGTATTTTTGTTATTGGGTGTCATTAATTGGTTTGTTTATTATTTCTTGAGCTTTCTGTAAGTTTTTGTGTCTTTAAGGGATTCTAGTCTTCCATACCAGTACTCCATGCCTTGTCATATTGACTATTATATTTCTTTTTAGGGAATTTACAGAGGTGTATGCGGCCTGCAGTAGGTCTGCACGCGTAACTACACACCCTACCTTTGGACAGCCCGCGTACATACGTAGGTTGTTGAAGTGTCAGTAGTGTGCATGTGTCAGGAAAATCATTTTTCAAGAAGAGGAAGTCATCCTCTTCCTTGATTGAAGCCATACGTCTCAGGTATTTTTTTGATCTAGTCCTTGTCTCTATTTTTATAGTCTTTAGCTTAGGTTTGACATCAGTTGGCTTTTTCTTTATCAATAGTTCTTATGTTTTCTTGGTTAGGGTTTGAGACAAGTTTTATGAGTCCTTTCTGATCATCTTGTTTAGTATTGTTAGTGACTCTTTGCGAGCCACAGCAGACCCGAATTTAGTTTTTTGTCTCATCTTGTCTTCACTTTTCCCTTTTGCTTGCTTTAGAAGAAAAGAAAAAGAATTCATTTTCAAGTTTCTTATTTTGAATCATTTTAAAATTAAAAAAAAAAAGATTTCAATTCCTTGTTTGGTAGGTAGTTAGGTTAGTTGTCTTTACTTATCAGGAAGAAGCGTGTTTTCTTAAGTTCTTTACGGAAAGCTTAGAACGCTAAGTAGCTCGTAGTCAAGCGAAATCTTGTTTTGAGTCTTTCTTTTAAAAGATCTTAGAAAAAGTAGTTAAGAAAAGTTTGGTTAAAGAGTTTAAATTTGCAAATATTTATTTGTCAAAAGGAAGTAGTTTGCTTTCAGTTTCATTTTTATGCTCTTCTCTTTCGTCTCTTAAAATACACCATTGGTTTCATTTTCGTTCCCTTGACTTAAGAATAGCCACTAAAATTAACGCTTAATTAAAATTTACTAGACTTTATGTTTGTAGGGTCCATCAACTAGTCTAGGCTAGAGCCTTGATTTAGGTTGGAGAGGAAACTCTTCAAGGCTAAAAAACAAACATACGAGTCTGTGCTAGGGATTATCAAAAAGTCCAGTAAATGTGAAAGTTATCCAAGACCCCCCTTTAACATAGGGGATAAACACGAGGTCACGTGTGGAAAGGTAGCAGAGACAACCCCTCCAAAGTCGGACCAAGCGTAGTGGGGAACGCATATAGAGGGCTTATCTTGGGATTCCTTTGATCACATTTTCCATGGAGCTTCGTGGGTCTCGAATCCATTCGTGGTCCTCATTTGTCTTCCAGAACACTTTCTTTCGATACCCTTGATAGGTTTTGGGCTTGATACCCTGCTCATTGTGGTCCACCCGACTGTCGACTGTACCCGCCTGGTGACTGTTTGCGCGCTGGCAACCTAGTTTCCTTTTAGTTTAGTGACTTACACAGGTGACTGCAGGGGTATACTGTGGTACATAGGGAAGATATCGGGCCACGCTTTGTAGAGTATACCCGGAGGGTGATTCCGTATTCAAGTTTCACTTGCACTAGTAAGTTGCTCTAGTGTTGGCTGGTGTAACTATTATTCCAACCAGTTAGTGGCTTGATTGCTTTATCTCATACGAACTTTTCTAGTGTGCATTGATTTTCAATGTTAGTAAAAGTCACAGTGTGTCATTGATTTTCTCACACAGTGGAAGATCAAGATCTTCGTCGGTCACAAAGGCTTTTGGGCCTGCCACCAGTTGAAGTGGAGCCACCACTTCCATCACTAAGACGAATAATTGACCAGCAAGGGTCATTTGAGGTGATCGGGCAACAAGAAACTGTACCCGATCCATCCCTGAGAGGAGAACTTTTGAATCTGGAGGAACCAACCATTTATGACCTTGCAGCAGAATATCTTTGTCTATATAACCCTCTGATCACTGACCTATCAGCGCCTATCATTGTTCAGTTTGTCCCTCCATGGATAACACATCACGAAAGTCAGATAGCCTTGCAAATAGCGATGGAAGAAAACGCTACTACTTCGTCTAGGAGTCCTCATACTCCCTCAACGGTTGTCACCACAGGGGGCATTCCACCTCCTAACTCACCCTCACAGGTTCAGATCACTATGGTCTCGACCGCCTCTACCTCGGGCATTGGTCTAATTTCGTCTATGGCGGCGATCACCACTCCGTTCACCCAGATTGCGATGGGCCCTCCATTTTCATATGGGATGCACGACTTTCACACAACCTCAGTCGTACTTGCCCAAGCCCTACCACTTCTCTTCCTTATTCTGTCTTAAAACCAAAGCCGATCGGCGGGGCATGGATGATATGGTCACTCAATAATGTCAAAAGAGGCAATAGGAAATGATAGCTCCAATACCATTATACTTACATCAATGGGATCCATAGTGCTATGAGTAATATGAGCTTATACTAGTAGTGTAACTCCAAGCTTAACTATAGGTGATACACTAGCATTCAATATTATGGAAATAAGGTAATTTATATGTCCTTAACCATTGATTTCATACTGTGAGACTATGTTACTACATATACTTGTTTCAAAATCCTACTCCACCCTACAAACCATGGGTCTGGGGGAAAGGAGCTCAAACGCTCCTCTACAAGGGTCCATGGGGGGGACCTCATCCCCTTATAATGATTTCCCTTACGATGGGGGTCATATACCTCCATCATCTCCCTCGCTCGGCAGTGCTCCTCAGCAACCCATCTGACCAACCATGAACTACAACATGTCCGAAGCAGGTAATCAAGGACCTTCTTCCAACATCACGCGGGTGGGTTCTTTGTCGTTCTCTTTGTTCGACACAGTTGGTAACAATGCATTCTCATCAGCTATCATCTCATCTGGGGGTAACCCTAGTTTTGGATCACAAAATCCAACACAGACGGAAAACACTTCTCAAGGACCCTATAATCCGTGGCAGGGATCAATTCCCTCGTCAGGGATGTCGACCGGGGGAAACCCCGTGCATGGCCAATGGAACCCCGGGCAAGGCTCAACACCTATGCTCGTTGAATCGGCAAGGGGAAACCCTTTCCAAAACCTTTGGAATGCAACATCAGGAGAAATCCCTTCCCATCCCTCAACGTCCTACTACGGGAGTCAGTCGATGATGTCTCAACAAGCGCAGTATCTGTATGCTGGCCACGGCCATGGTTTTTACCAGAACCTTGGTCAGCAACCTAACTTTTCCTGGCAACTTGGTGCCAGCCAAACTCAAGGTTCCTTTCCTCCTGTACATACTCAATATCCTAAGATACCTTTTCTGGCAACATTGCATTTTCCAGAATTGTCAAGATTATTAAATGACCCAATCTGTCACGATCTGTGTTGGCCAACTATGCCAACGAAGTTTCCCTCAAACATTATGAAGTTTTAAGGTAAGCCTAACAAAGATCCAGGTGATCATGTGACTACCTTTCACCTATGGTGCTCGTCCAACTCGTTGAAATATGACTCTGTCCAGTTGTGGTTGTTTCAATGCACTCTTATCGAGAGTGTCGTGAAATGGTACATCAAGCTCGCATGCTCAAGATACTCTACTTTTGGTGAATTGGCAATGGTTTTTTTAAACCATTTTCAATTACCTATGAGATACGATCTCGGCACCGAATTTTTGGCCGACTTTGAGAAAACGAAGGCAGACCATATCTCAAATCACATCTGAGAATGGCGACATAGGAATATTTTGATAAAAGTATTAGTCCCACCGGCTTTCTTGTTGGAGTGGTTCATTAAGTCTTTGGTACCTCAGTTATCCAAGGACGTCGCAAAGTTGGGAGTGTTTTTCGAAGAAGAGGCGATACTGAGAGATCAACATTGTGAACTAATATCCTCTCAGTCTGGTTTACTTTACGAAGTTTTTCCAGATGCACCACGGTCTATTCTTGACAGGACCAGACACAAGTCTGGACCACATGCCGATGGTATTTTTGGCTCAGCACAAAAAAATCTCATTGATCAGTTGTCAAATCAATTGCAGCAATTGTCAATACAGCAGACAATGGCCAGCCAAACCCCTGGTTCGGCTACTCCCCCTACTCAAACGTCGGATGTACACAGTGTGCAATCGACGAACCCAAAGGCCACCCAGCAGCCTGACAGAAAGAAGAAACAACGAAAGAAGGGTAAAGGGGATAAGAAACCCACCAACAATGCTGGTGGGGGAAACACAGAGATGAAGAAGTTGAAGTATCTGTGTAACCTTTACACAGAAGACCATCCAACTCACCTGTGCCCTCGACTAGGGGAGGCCCAAACATTTTTGGCACAGCAGCAACCTGTTTTGTTAACGAACCCATTTCTACATGGGAAAAATTTAACTCAAGCCTCTTCAAACGTCGATGGGGGAAGTCAGGGACCCCCTTCGTCATCTAGTAATCCCTCGACCTCGAATTTTTATATGTTGAAAGGTGATGCTCATATAGCAACTAGGGCACATGATTACGGAATTCCAAGCACTTCTAAGAAAGGTAAAGAAGCTGAAAACCCATATGTTCCTCTCCAGATTGAGAAGACGTTGGGTGAAACAATGACACGCATCCTGAAAGGTGTGTTCAAGAAATCTTCCCACAATCCAAACGCGATGGTTGCCCATAAATACTTTGTGGTGGAGTATTTGTCACAAACCCCTTGTGCAATGTCTACTTTGGAGGTCCTCTAGATATTCCCTTCCCAGAGAAAGGATTTGTTATCTGCCTTAGGATCCATTGAGACCTGTAATATGGGAAAAATCATGCTTGATACGACCAACTTAAAACCTCATCTCCCCTACCACATGGCGTTTCAGATAGTAGTGGCTTACACCATGAAAAATTTTACCCAGAACATTTTCTGCACAGTGGTTGATGAGGGTGCCTCAACATGCGTGATGTCATTGGAGTTTTGGAAGGCCATTGGCCAACCCGTGTTGTCTTCGTCACCTACTCTTCTTACCTCTTTCGATGGTCTTTCATTCCGACCACATGGAATCATCCCTTATTTCCCCGTGCAGTTAGGAGGGAAGATCGTGTGCGACGAGGTTGAAGTGGTCGATGCGCCTCTCGACTACAATCTCTTGTTAGGAAGGAGTTGGACCTATGCTATGCATGTAATGGTCGCAACAGTTTTTCAGGTCTTGTTGTTTCCACTCGAGGGTTGGATCGTGTCCATTGATCAGTTGTCCTTCTCCCGTCCTGACCCTTCATCGGGGGCATCCACGGTCCCGATGATTGATAACCCTCAGCATGGTGTCATAAACATAGGGGTTGGTTTGTGCCCACATTTGATGGGTACTTTCGATTACCCGCCTCCAACCGGCGATGTCAAGTATATATATTGGCTGTTCCCGACCAGCCTAGGGCTGAAATTTTTCAAGTGTCATCATTTCGTACGACTTACTTTAATGATCTGTGGACTCTTCCTTCCCCATCAGCCATGATGGAAGGGAAAGTTCATCATGGCATGGCCATGCCCTTGTCCGCGACAGAAGTTGCTTACTCTATAGTCCAACAAGCTTCCGCCAACCCCGATCTGAATCCCGCACAGGAGTTAGATCCAGTTCTCAAGCCTATTTGGGCTCAAGGTTCCCTCACTGATATTCATTCTTTAGACTTAGTCTTGCCCTCAGACGAGGAAATTATTGAGGCAATGAATGGTTCGAACAAACCCTGGGATGATCTCCATCATAGATCTTATTTTCCCTGGAGTTAAGAAGAATTGAGGCAGGTGAATTCACATTAACTATGACTGGAGATAGGTCTTGTCCTATCAATACTTTGGCTATGCACGAAGTTTAAGCTGAGGGTAATATGGTAAGCATCGCTAAAACGATACCTATTTACATATCCAGAACCCCTGGCGTCGTGGAGAATGTCTTCATTGGAGCAGATTTCTCCCCAAAGGAGATTTGAATCTACACAGATTTATTTAAAGAATTCTGCTATGTTTTTTCCTGGTCTTATGAGGAAATGTCAGGCATTGATCCAAGAATCATCGAAAATGAAATCACAACATATCTTGATGCTAAGTCGGTCCAACAGAAGCTTTGTCTAGTTAATCCTAAGAAAGCAATAGCTATTAAGGCTGAAGTAGAGAAACTGCTCAAATATGGTTTCATATACCTCGTTCAACTGACTCAATGGGTGTCAAATCTCATTCCAGTCAACAAAAAGTAGGGTATGATTCACGTATGTACGGACTTCCGTGATTTGAACAAGGCCTGTCCAAAGAATAATTTCCCCACCCCATTTATTGACCAGATCGTCGATGAATGTGCAGGTTGTGAGGTATTTTATTTCATGGATGGTTTTTCGGGATACAATCAGATACAGATAAGCCCGAAGACCAACATAAAATAGCTTTTATTTTTCCATGGGGTACATTTTCTTATCGAAATGTGCCTTTTGGCCTGAAGAATGTTGGAGCCACTTTTCAGCGAGCCATGTCTTTTGCTTTCCATGATCTCAAACACATAGTCGAGGCTTATCTCGATGATTTATCATCACGATCTCATAAGAGAGTTGATCATCCCACACACCTCCGACTTATCTTTGAGCGATGTCGCTACTATTAGATTCGCTTGAATCCAAACAATGTAGTTTTTGCGTGGCGTCGGGTCGTCTACTAGGTTTCATAGTTTCGAAAATAGGGATCATGGTCGATCCACTAAAGGTTGAGGCGATAGTTCAGTTTCCTCCCCTGAGCACAGTCCTTTAGCTTAAGAGTTTACAGGGAAAAGAGAACTTTTTACGGCGTTTCATCACAAACTATGTCGAGATCACAAAAGGGTTCATGCGTTTACTGAAGAAGGACATTCCTTTCCATAAGGACGAAGCCACTCAACACTCTTTCGAAGCGTTGAAATGTGCCCTCACATCTGCCCCTCTGCTTCGGGCACCCAATTATAATAAAAATTTCTTATTGTACTTGGCCGCTGCAAAGTCGACCATCGGTATGGTCTTGGTTCAAGAAGATGATTTTCTTGAAGAGCATGTGATTTATTACTTGAGACGAGGCCTCGTTGGACCAGAACTCAACTACTCCCATGTTGAGAAACTTGTGTTGGCAGCAGTTCATGTTGTCCAATGGTTCTGTCATTATATCATGTTTCACAAGACCACCGTCATTTCCATTGTGAATCCATTCCAATACGTGTTGACATGACGTGTAATCAGTGGAAAGAACAGTAGATATATAGTTATCCTCCAGGAATTTGACTTGGATTTTGTTTCGGCAAAATCCAAAAAGTCGATGCTCTTTGCGGAACTCATCTTGGAACTTCCGGTCGATTCAGGTGATGTTATATCCGAAGAGTCGCCTATTAAAGGAGATATGTTTTTGATCGCATCTTCAGACCCATGGTATGGATATATACTAGCCTAACTCCAGACTTTGAAGTGCCCCGACTCTGCTTCTCCTGATGAGCGTCGACATATATGCCATCAGGAAAAAACTATCTTATTCTCGAAGACACTTTGTATCATCGAGGTATAGATTGCATCCTTCGTCGGTGTCTCACTCGTGAAGAAGCAGAACTCGTGCTTAACGATTGTCACACTGGAGCATGTGGTGGTCATTTGTCTGGGTTGGAAACAGCCGAAAAGATTCTATGATCCGATTAATTTTGGTCGACGTTAATCAAAGATTGCATTGAATCGATCAAGAAGTGTCACCCGTGTCAGATCTTCTCTCAGAATATGAGGGCACACCTTGTTCCTATGTTTCCCCTCATTACAGTTGGCCCCTTCACCAAGTGGGGGATTGATTACACTACATGCCACCCTCCTTCATCTAGGGGGCATCGTTATATCATCAAGCAGTAGACTACTTCACAAAGGGGTTGAGGTTATGCCAACGTTCAAGGATGATGGAGAAACATCAGCTCTCTTTCTATTTAAATAGATAATAGCAAGGTTCGGCATCCTGAAGGAGATTGTCACTGACCATGGCAGTCACTTTCAGAATAAAATGATGTCCAAGTTAAAATCAAATCTTGGGTTGAGGCAAGAACATTCATCACCTTACTACCCACAAGCAAATGGTCAGGTGGAAGCTGTGAATAAGTCTCTCAAGACCATTCTACAGTGAATGATCGATTTGGCCAAGTCTAACTGGCATTTGATGTTGTACTCGGCATTGTGGGCCTACCAAACGTCTGTAAAGACCGCCACCAGTTTCTCACCTTTTCAACTCGTTTATGGGTTGGAAACAGTCTTGCCTATAGAATACCAAATCCGATCTCTTAAATTGGTAGTACAGTTATTTCCAGACACTTCACCACTTGAGGAAAACTTATTATATCTCAAGCAGCTCAATGAGAAATGTCATGATGCAGCCTTGGCTAATGAGGATCACAAGCAAAAATTCAAGTGTCAGTACAATCAGTCTGTTTGTCCTTGGATTTTCTCTGAAGGTGACCATGTCCTGGTCTACGACCAAGATAAGGATCCCCTCAGGGCAGGCAAGTTCAAACCCATGTGGTTCGTGCCTTTCATTGTGAAGGAAGTATTAAATAAGGGCACTTGTCGTTTAGTTGACTTCGAAGGGAAAGCTTTGGCAGAGCCTAGAAATGGGCTCTACCTCAAGAAGTATTACTCGTAGGTGGGTCGCCTTGGGTGACTTCTTGTACATATGTATAGTTCTTATACAGTTTAGTTTTTTTCTTTTGGTTTTATGGATGTGTAGTTTTTGTTGTCATGTTTTTCATTGTGGCAGATGTCAAGTGAATCAGATGTGTTCGTTGGGTTTGCGGACGGTGTTAGGACACACTCGGAGACTTGCCTATGCCGCTTGGGTGATATTCACACCTCAAGGCCAGTTGCTATCATATGGAGGTATATGTTTAGGTGACACCACAAATAATGTCATTGAATACATCGTAGTGATAGAGTTGCTTCATGACGCCTTGTCGCATGGTATCTCTCACCTCTGGGTCTATTTAGATGCACAGTTGGTTGTGTCCTAGTTAAATCTAGTTTATCGCATTTATGATCCTACTCTACACTGACGATTCCTTAGGATACGTCTCTTAGAATGAATCTTTGATTACATTACATATATCCATGTTCCTAGAAGATTGAATCAGATAACAGATACTCTAGCTAATCATGTATTAGATTGGCATATTGCACACACGTAAGAAAAATCACACGCATACACATGTAAATACATTTGTAAATAAATGTAACCCATAAGACATAAAATATGTAAATACGCATATATATATATATCGAAATTTTCAGAGTACATAGGTGGACGCAAGCGCCTCAAAAAATACATATCCAGTACACATCACAAGGCTTATGCCCTCAAACATATACAAAAATTTCCCTCGGCATGTAAGTGGTCCATCCTAAGCTAAGGGTGGGGCTTGTTGGCCTTGCCATAGTGAACCACGGCATTTTCCAAATGCCAGAAAAGTTGGACCCAGGTCCATGGCACCCCAACTACGTCAGGTTGCATCGATCGTGGTAGATCCTCGATCTCTACAATGGGGACTGCGCGAGGGAGCACGGTGAGATTCCACTCCACCCGTCTCAATACTCTTTCAACCTCTCCGGTTGGAGGTCCCCCTATTGTTGTTGTTGGTTTGGCGGTTGTTGGTGGTACTTCCTCTAGTCGAGGACACTGCCTGGTCCTCGAGAAGTCTGTTGGACGCATTGGTCCCACATCTGTACATAAATGGATACATAGATGTCAGATGCTTTGATTCCCATAAAAATGATATATATAAAAAGAAACAAAAAATTAAATAAAAACAAATGTACATATCTCTCTGCATTCTTCTCTGAGAGGTATGGGCATATCAGGATCCCTAGAGAAGTTGATCCCGACATAGGGGTATTCCTCTTTAGACGGAATCTGTCGATACCACCAGTCAAAGAAAGCATCCTCAAAGACCTCAATGGTCCTCCCTCCCCCTTGTCGCGGCAACAACACCGCCCACCTACACATTGTTGGGAGGGAGGCCACGTGCCCCCGTACTATCTCTCGCAGACTAAGAAAGCGTACCCTCTCGAAGAAAAAGGAACATATAACAGTCATGAACCCGAATTTTTTTTTATTCCGCCTACGACACTCTATCAGTTTTATTTTCATGCAATCTTGCATGGTTGTGCTCCAATCGAACACTCATGCATTTAATCACTATACCACACAATTCATGTGTGCCTAGGAGGCCTGATGTAAGGCCGTGGATCCAGTGATCCACCCAATAAGTAAAACTATCACTTGCAATGATAGGTTGGAAATCTTGTGGATCGGCACCTGAGAACCCACTTTATTTGTGTCAGCCTCACAGTGTATCTCGATCAATTCGGCTATGTTGTGATGCCCAGGAGAAAAATCACGAAGGTTGATTGATTCCCCTCTCCTTAAGAGGTCAGTCAGAAAATAAATAACCTCAATCGTTGGAGTTGGAGTCAACGATTGTCCCTCAAGCATAAATGCCTCAGCGTCAGGGTGTCAGTAATCTACCAAGTCATTCAGCATCCTGGGTTGTGCCCTCATGAGTGGACACTAGAAGAATTTCCACAACCTGCATTTTGTTAATGCAGTGACAGCAGCAAGGTCTTCTGCAACCAAAGACTCAAGGTCCTCATGCTCCCTCTCTCTCCAATGGGCGTACATCCTGCAAAATGACAAGTTCAAAGGGGAGTTAAAACTTGCATTTTTTTAATTTTCTATACCTTTGAGGGTGTACGCAGGTTGTATTGGAAACAGTCGCATATGCACATGGGAATATTGTTTTCTACCCGCGGGCATATGCAGACTGTCCTTGGAAAACCCGCATACACGTAGGGCCGACCTCTTTTAGAGGTGTGCACCCCCCAAAAAACCAAAATAAATGCAAAAGGAAAGTATAGAAATGCAAGAGGAGTTAGTTTGTACTTACTTGATCCGAGTGGAAGTTTGTTTCGTCTACTGAATCTCCCAAAATTGACTCTTTTAGCAAAGGGGTGTTTTTGTCTTTTTGGTCAATTCTCAATTCGCAATGGTGATAATAAGCTGTCAAGCTTCTATTTATAGACTTTTTTTGCCCTTTTTGTCATTTTTTTGAACCCTTTTGTCATTTTTTCTTCCTTGAAAATCATTTAGCAAAGTTCTTGAGTTTCTCATTGGATGTTATGATACACTTCACTTTTGGTTTGGAAAAAAATTTGGGAGATGGGTCACTTTTAAGGTCCTTTGGTAAAAAGTTGTTTTTCCAACTTTATGCATTTAAGTTAGGATTCCACCTCCACTATTTTCATCTCGTTGTCTTTTCTGCTTTTCCATAGGATCGATCCCACTGAATTGCGACATGGAACCATCATTACTGCTTAAGAAGTGTCGTAATTTGGTGGTAGAGCCTACCCCTTCATGGATGCCCTAGGTAGATCCTGCTTGCATTTTGGTGTCCATGTTGTCTTTAATGACTTTAGGCTTGGGAGTCCTTCTTATTCTTGTCTTGATTACGAGTTTAAGCCTCATTTGCATGATTCATCATCACTCTTGACCTCACCCTTGGGACTCCCAAACAAAAATGAGTCTTGTTTAATCCCTTTTCAGACTCTATAAACATGAGATGATTGTCGAGCGATCTTGTTGTCCTTCACGCTCGCCAAACTAAAACTTGAAGGCACGTCTATCCAGCGTTATTTTACCCCTTTTTCGGTCCGAACGTTCAACTGTACGAACAAAGGTATACTCTAGGAACTATGGTTATCTAGAAGAGTATTCTCAGGTATAATTTTACCCCTTTTCGGTCCTGAGGGACTAAATTTACGAAAAAGTAACCCCCACGGAGTCCATAGTTAAGATCTTTTCATACTCCCTAAAAATGAAAAGATTGTCGAGTGACTTGGTTCCTTCACACTCGTTAAATTGGTCCAGAATAACATTCCCTACAGAGTCCATAGTTAAGCTCTTTTTAGACTCCTTAAAAGTGAAAAGATCATCGAGTGACCTTGCTCTTTCACACTCGTTAATTGGTTCAAAAAAACATCTACTGGCATGAGTTTACCCCTTTTTCATCATGTAGATTAAGGAGGAAAAAGGTACATCTCGGGAGATTTCTCTTCAGTAAATTTTACCTTTTCGGGCTAAGGAGACTAAATCTAGAAAAAGGCAGTGAGTCCATATTTAAGCTCTTTTCAGACTCCTTAAAATTGAAAATATTGTCGAGTGATTTTGTCTTTGTCACACTCGTTAAAATGGTTTTGAACAGATGTCTTTTCAGTGCTACTTTACCCCTTTTTCGAACCGACTAGACTACCTTCGAAAAAGGTACCCCAGTAGAGTCTTCTTTTGCACTTTTTCAGGCTCTCTAAAAATGAAAAACCACCGAGCTTACCTTCTCTAAGCTCGTTAAAATTACATTGAAGGGCATTATCATTGTGTCATGTTAATCGCATTTGCATTCCTGTGTTTTGGCCTAATGTTGGCTCCATGTTTCTCTCAATTGAACCTTTGAAGCATGCCTTATACGCAAGCCTTGTAGCACTTTGCCTATGCATCTTGATACCTTGACCCATGGAGGAATTTTCTTGAGTGTCCTTTTCCTACACATGTTTACTTGCTCTAAGAATCAGTATGTTCCTTGCACTTGGAACTAGTATGTTTGCGACACTCGTTCCTCCTTTGTAACGTAGCATTCTTTTATTCTTTTTCAAGCTTTCCAAAATTGTTGAAAAAGACAAAAAAATCAAATATACCCCAAAAAGAGGATGGGAAAAGTATTTTATTTTTATGGCAGCACAATGAGTCGCCCTTGGACAAAGCACATCCTTTTGTTTGTTCGTCAAGTTCTAGGATTTAATATGACCTTAGGACGGTGTTCTTGTTACATAGAGTTGTGTCCTCCTCCGTTTGGTTATTCTTCCAAACATATGGAGAGTTTGTGTTGCCTCTTGCATCATGAACTTATGTTAGTACCATGTTGCATGAGTCTCATCATTCATCATGCTATTGTCCAAGGGAATTTTTACCCAACTTGAGTCAGCCCTTTTGTAGTTTGTCTCTTGTCCTCATGCACGACCATCCTGAAAGTCCAATCAAGTCTTTTTTCGAAATCAATGAAGTTATTTGTTTGATCACTGAGATCCTCTTGTCTGCTCCCGACGAGTCGTCGAAGACCTCTAGGTAGTGAAGTCGTACACTCATATTACACTCCTACCCGAGTCTTGAAGATCTTGAAGTTGTTGCTTGAGCTCTGAAGGCCTCAACTTCAGCCATCAGGTGTCATTGGCTTCTTGAAGATGGATATTATACATATATATCTTTTGATTTTGAGATGTAGATCTGTTGTGTATTGCTCGCGGCTGCACTTTATATAGTTATATGACATGGATATGCAGTGTATTTGATTGGAAGCCATGATTTATTTCATCCCGGGCATGGGTATGCCCGCCTCAGTGAGACAATTGTTATTTTGCAGATAGCACCTCTCAAACTATGGTCCTGGGCTCACTCACTTTGTACGTTGGTAAATATTTGTAATGTATTTCGACCATCATATTCTCTTCTAACCTCACACATTAGGGGTCATTTGTTATAACCCTAAATTGCACCATACATGCATACCTGGCATCAGGCCATCTTACTTGCTATTTTTTCCAAGCTATCACTGAAAGCTCTTCTTAAAAAACACTATTTTTGAATATGTATGTGCCCTACACCATTACTTCCCACATGTGTACACTTGTTGCACCACTACAGATCGCATACATACGTTAGTTGCACAATTACAGCCTGTATATACCCACAAAAGTTGCAAAGAATAAATAGTTGCAAGGGAATACGGGATTTTGGTTAGTTTCCTAACCAATTGACCGCCTATAGCCCATCACCCAACCGAATAACTATCTTTTTGGCATATAAAAGAAGGTGTTGGGGTCCCATTCCTACAAGAAGCATGAAAGCAGTGAAACTCTGCCCATTTCATAATCCCCCCTTGCCCCAAGAATTTACAGCCACATTGTGAGTTTTGATCCAGAATTCCCTATGCTAGCATTTTTCCTCCATTACTAGCCTAATCCATTTCCTATAGAGAGTTGAAGAGGAGAAATATGTGTGGAAGCAGTTGGAGCTTGGTGAAGAGGAGCCCAGGATCGAGTTCGAGGAGCAGTGGTCGATCTCATTTTGTAAGTGACTTTGTGATATTAATACAAAGAAGTACGTTTTCCACCCTGCCATATGATGTGTTCAATATTTATGTTTCATTTAGATTTTGTTATGACATCTAACCCACTAATTCATATATAGAATGCATGTTCGTAGTTTCTTGTTTTTCTTTTGGTGAATGTGGGTCAGCCTTGGGAGGATATTTGCAGTCGAGGAACAACTGAACGCAAAGGGATCGACACCAGACGTAGAGTTTAAGGTAATACTACCGGATCCCTATACCTTGTACTTTATGCATGAATGTGGGGCATTGTGGGATAGTTGTTAAAAGTAGGAGACTTTAGAAGGTTATCTCTGCCTGCACTTTAGAACCCTAGTGTAGTCCGTAGGAGGGTTTTCCCATTATAGAAACAAGTACTTATACTTCTTTTACGTCATAACCCTTTATTGTTCCGCATCTTATCATGGGTGGATTTGTTCATCAACCCTGAGTCAAGTTGCATAGTGGAGTGAGATCTTGTTGCTTTGCATCAATTATTCTCATGCAAAACCTCTTTGTGACTTTTTAAATTGTGGGTTGATTGTTATACTATCTCCCCACTTGCCTCTTCCACATATGTTGTGCCAAATTCTATTGTGTGGTGATCCATAGAGTTTGGACAATATTTGTATTCTTTTTGGGGCAGGTTCATGCTTCCTCCTCATGAATTTGCTACTCTATTATCCATAAGGGTTAAGCTCATAAGCATAGGGGTTTAGGGGTATGTTGTTACATCTTGATTAATCGTTTCTCTACCATCTCATTTTATTTATTTGCACCAACCATGGTTTCGTATTCCTCCACTCCAACATATTCATATATTTTCTTTGTGTATAAATTAGATGCTTCAAACATGGCTGCTTTTTCAGATCCAAGTTAGCTTGCAAAGAGTTTCTTCTCTTGCCCTTGAGTTTCCTCTCTTTCCCTTCATAAGTGGAAAGGCCTTGGGTCTTTCGGATTTGGATTCAAATCCTTTTTTTACTAAGATTTATTGCAGTGCTTAACAAAGTGTCCATACTCATGGAACTTATTACACTTGAAAGGGAGTTGGTCATAATCTAGTTCTTACTCATGAATCCATCTCTTGAGATTAAGGTTTATTGCTTCAAGAATATCCTCCAAGTCCATTTCGACGTTGTTCATCTATTTGTGTAAATCAAAAGTCCAAGAAGTGTTTATCTATCTGTGTGCAAAAAGCTTTTTCACTCTAGAGTTTGACTCAACTACATATTGGTATCACATCCTAAACTCAATTCCCTAGTTGTGGGTAAGCCCATGTGTGAATGATGGCATGCTTCCTCACCTTTCATTTTTCAAGGACAACATCACCACCACCCTTGTTTGGATAAGGCTCCCTAATCTCTCTCTTCAATGTCGGTGCTTTAAGTGTCTTTAGAAGAGGCAAAATGACATAAAATTCTACGTATGTTGCAAGTAAACAGAAAATTAGCATATCACCAGTTATGCATGCATATGTGTATACATGGACTTCTCCAAAGGTTTCTGATTCCACTTCCATTGCAAAGAAACAAAAAACCATTGTATCACTAACTATGCACACATATATGAAGATATGCAATACTCCAAAGACTTTTTTTCATATCGCTAGCTATGCCCACATCTATCACTAGTTACGCCCAGATATGTGTAGATATCTACTTCTCCAAAGGTCTTCCAACAAAGATAAGTCTAGTAGATAAGAAAAATGTTTGGACATAGCCTCGAGACTACTTGCAAGATTCCTTACACTATAAATCCTACTTTGTATTGGGCAACACTACAATCCAATGCCCATCAAAAAGAAAATATTTTCAACCACATGAACAAAAAACATAGTTACCAACTTAACGAGAACTCTACATAGTTCTCATTTTCTGGGAGGTCCAATTTTTTACCCCATTTTTAAAAATGGTGCTACCGGCAACACCCCCCCTCCATTTTTAGGTGGTTTTTGGTATTTTAAATTTTTCGATCCACAATGTTTCCACATTATTTTTTTAAATGCTTATTTTTCATCTATTTTCAGTTTTTTCTAAATATTTGTTTTTATTCAACGTTCTTTTTAGTCATTTTTTCATGCTTCTTTCAATCTTAAAAATATTTTTAACCATTTACTTTTTTCAAAGTTACGATTTTTCATATAATTTTGTCTCCTTAATTAATTTATTGTTCCATACTTTTTAAATATAGTGAAAAACATCATTTTTAACACATTGTTTACCTTTACTTCAATAAATTGAAAATAAATAAATAAAAAATAAAAAATAAAAATAAAAATAATAATAATAATTGGAGTTAAATAACACTATTTTTGAATATTTGGAAAAAAAAATACACATTTTATAGCCATATATAATAAAAAAAAAACTATACATTTTGGTATATATTCCTTAAAATAGCATGTCAAATAAAGCATTTTTATAGACATAATTGAACCAAAAAATTCTAAATTATCATTTTCTTTCATATTTTTATACATTTGAAGTAAAAAATGAGAACATTTAATAAAAATTTAACAATAAAAAGATTCATCACAAAACAACAATAGATACATCTTTATTTTTATTTTAAAATATGAAAGTCAAATCATTACAGTTATAACTCATCAAAAATTTGAAAATTGAGCATCATCTTCAAAGGCATATTTAAACTCATCATTCATCATTCTCAACAAACACATTATCATCTTCTTCGACATCATTTTGTGCTTTCATTGTGTCATTTTGTTCTTCCATTGGTTCTTTGATATCTGCAAGTTCTCCAAAGTGATCCTTTCCAATCATTCTTTGTCTACTCTTGCAGATTCAACCTCCATTACTTTATGTTTATTTTTCCTTCCTTCTTGTGTATTTTCAATATGAAAAGAGTTGATGGAATCCATGATATCATTCTCTGTAGAGTAAATCCCCACTAACATATGTGAAATTCGTTCAGCAAAATCCTGTAAAAATAAAATATAACATTTTCATGTTAAATAAAATTAAAACATTATCTTGATACTAAAAATAATAAATCACACAAAAATAGAAATAAAAAACTTATATTTCCTTTCTCAATTCCATCAACGATGGATGCACATAATTCTGAAAAAAAAATCATTCTTGTTATAATTGCTCAATTTAAAACAATATCTAAACTTGATAAAATCATAATATGATGTTTATGATAGCCATGCATGTGAAAATTCAACATGATATCACAGCAATGTTTCGTGAGGAATAAAACTATGCTCGTATATGAGCATACGGTATATGAGATGGAATTTATGAATACATGGAAGTGGTCTTCAATGAAGGTCAATTGCATGCCTCTATTTTTTCCATCTGTCAAGGCAAGGGATACTTCTATTCAGGGCTTTTATTGATGCAAAGATCGACAGAGTGATCCTTACTTGGTTGTGCAGAGTTTTAAGAAACATGTTGTGGCAGATATTGGAGCAAACTTGCATTGATGCAAAGATTAACGACGTGAGTTTGCTTATATGTGCAATGATCACTTTTTATTAGTGACCGTCTGTCAAGGCACTATTACTTTCAGAAGGTGAACAAAAAACTTGCATTGTGATATGGATACATGAACATTATTCTTTGCTCAGAGACTGAGTATGTAAATTGGAATTCTATGCAGTCATGGTTGACGCCATCTCGCCCAATCTACATAGTTATGCCTGAACATATATGTCGGCATCCCTTAGCAGCAAACTTGGGATAGGCACGTATATTCGTGGAAAGGCGTAGTCCTTCGCTCAGCGCATAGGTGGTGTTATTTTCCATTCCATTAAGTCTGCAGTCATGTTGTGACTAACTCGATCGAAGCGAATGATGTCGACAGTTGAACAACCCACTGTGATGTGGTATCAATGGTTGTGAGTAGATATTCAAAAAAGGTTTTTCTTAACATTGTGTGGCACAGGACAATTTCCAGTCCTATTGTCTATATTTGGACAAATTGTTTATGAAAGATGGGAAGGAAAATGGTTTTTTTTCACGTTTGTTTGCATTTTGGAAGGTTTCTGAGGTAATTTAGGTATATCTCTCGTGTCAATGTCCATCAATTGTGTAGCGGGGCTAGTTTAAGGACATTTATAACAACTGGTTAGACATCTTATATATTTCTTCATGGATGAGTGAATTTATTAATTAGTGGAAGGCTATTTTTTTTGCTTTTAGCAATCAAAATATTTCATAACAAGAGATTACTCTGACTTCATGCTACCAAGTCCTTTTCTTTTGAGCTTCATGATCAGTGGGAAGAGAAGTAAAAGTGAACTCAGGCCTTTGCAGAATGGTATGACAAGTGGAATAATTCGTACTAAAGATATGTCTGGTAATTGTATTAGTTTATTTCAAATTTAACTCTTGCGCTAGTGGGAACACTCAAGCTTCCTACCATCATTAAAATATGAGAGAGGCATGATTCATAGGATATTCCTCCCTCTTCTAGAATGTTACCTCCTGATTTGAAGTAATATATTCAAGGCATTGGGTGTAAGTTTCATTTTCATATCAGATACGATACTGGTGGTGGGCTTGTTGTGTATGAAAAAGGTATTGTTATTTCTATTGAACATGTAATGAGTTCGTCCAGAGTAAGCCTTGCATTATGACTATTCATTGATTTTCACAGAGGTTTTAGGATTTTTCATTTTTATTTGTTTTGTATTTTAAACATTTTAATAAATACAAAATATTTTAAATTTAACAGTAAGTCTATTTTTCTAACAATTTATAAACTCTATTGGCTTTGAATTTTCTATAATACCTTAGACGGTCCAAAAATTTAGAATCTCTTGAAGACATTCCAGAGTCCAAAATGATACTCTACTAAATAATTCAAATATCGACATGTTATTAATCTAAAATAGGAAACAAAGCCATTTCAAGTAAGTAATGACTTGATTGACAAAGCCTTATTAAAAGTTTCAAGTAAGTAATGATTTGATTGATAAGTAAAAGGATTCAACTGTTGTTTTGAATAATTTAGGTTTGTTCCATCCAATAAGTAAAATTATATAGATCTTGATTTCCCATGGATAGTATATATCATAATCTATTATTTCTCTTCTAGCCTCTTTGGAATGATTTCCTCCAATCACATAATATTTGTAGTCAAAACATTTTGATCTATCAAATTATTCCCTCGTAGGAATTTCCATTGGGTCAACAAGAACTAGGTATTCAAGCACATGTGCATATGGATTGTACCTAATAAATGCTTTCAAATTGTGAATATGCAAGTGATGCGGTTTTCTATTTGATATTTTTCCTTCCCTTCTATGGGTTTATAAAGTTGTTTCACATTCAACTGAAATGTGTGGCCATCATCGACTAAGTTTCCCATCCTTATTCTATTTCAAATGGCATTTTGTGTTGTTTTCATAATACCATCCTCTAGATCAGCACATGGTGTTATTATTTCTCTTCTACCTTTAGTACTTTTACTACAATACTATGAGCTAACGATGGCTTCTTGAACATTATCAACATTTTTTTCCTCTTATGATTTAAATGTGTTTCATCTAAATAAATGATTTCTTCATAATCGATAGGAATAGACTCATCAACAACCATCGCTCTTGTGTGTTTATCTTGTTTGTTCTTTTTGCAAGAAGGAGTGATAACCTTATTGGGACCAATCTCAACAAAATATTCATTTGGAGTTTCCTCATTTTCAAATGTAACCCTTTTAGGATTTCTAGAATGAGGATTTTTCTTTTTTCTTTCATGTTCTTCTATGTCTACTCTTGCAGGTTCAACCTCCATTAATTTTTGTTTCTTTTTCCATCCTTCTTGTGTATTTTCAATATGAAAAGCGTTGATGGAATCCATGATATCATTCTTTGTAGAGTAACTCCCCACTAGCATATGTGAAAGTCATTCATCAAAATCCTGTAAAAATAAAATATAACATTTTCATGTTAAATAAAATTAAAACATTACCATGATATTAAAAAGAATAAATGACACAAAAATAGAAATAAAAAACTTGCATTGCCTTTCTCAATGTCATCAACGATGGATGCACATAATTTTGAAAAACATTCATTCTTGTTATAATTTCTCAATTTGAAACAATATCTAAACTTGATATAAGTTCTCCCTTGTTTGACAAGTGCATAAACAATATATGTGGTTGGCACCAAACATATATCTCGTAACAATCCAAGTGCATGATCATCCTAATGAATCAAGTCCAAGATTTCCTTGGATCTATTATCACTGCTCAAGAAGGATCCTTTAACATTCTTTCCAAGAGCACAACCTTTGCAAACACCTTTATGTTGAATCTGTATCTCTGGAAGACCTGTTACCATCTTCCCTAGAGCTGGGGGAGCTCTATAATGAATGTGATCAAGTATTATATGTCATAGATCACTCAAGATGATAGTGTCATGTAGTAAGGCTTGGACTGGTCTGATGGTTAATTCGTACAAGTTGTTTTCTCGAACACCAATTACCTTGGCAGAATTTATATGTGAGTCTTTGTGTCATGCAATAACTCTTCCTTCTGAAAAGGTCACCAAGTTGTAGCCTTTGTCTTCCAAGGTAGAAATGGAGACGAGGTTCCTCTTCATTCCAGGTACATATAGTACTTCTCTTAGTTGAAGTTTCATATTTGAATCTAGCTGGAAGGTAGAAGTTCCAACCCCTTTCACATTATATATGGCATCATCTCAAAGGACAACATGTAGATGTGTCTCTTTCTCAACAAAATTTGTTAGGTGATCTCTAAAACCGGTCATGTGCCTGAAGGCACCGCTGTCAATTAACCAAGTATTATCATTGGTAGGGACCATACCTAAGAGTGTTGAGATGTTGATGTCTTCATCTCCTTGATTTCTTGGCTTCCAGGAAATGAGTTTTATTTATCTATCAAGCTTGTCTTCCATCATGATTGTCTTCATCATAATTTTAGATTCTTCACAAACCCTTGTCAACAAGGCTAGAAAACCTAACGGCTAGGCTAGGCTAGCACTTTTCTTTTTTGTTGGAATTATGACTGCCAAAAATAAGCCTTTGAAAGCTAGGAGAGTACTGGTGAGTTGGAGAGCTCCTTCAATGAGTTGCAGAAACCCTAATTCTAAAATTTCTATAGAAATTAGAAAAACCCTATAAACCCTAGGACAAAAAAGTCAAAATGCTCATAAATGAAATTTGAAGCTTGTTGGAGGTGCGATGGAGGAGGCCGTACACTCCTATACACTTTTTATCCCCAACATCCAAGTGGAAAGTGTTGAAACTCCTCACAAAGGTAGGTCGTATGGATTTTTCTGGAAACCCTAGGAGGGTTGTACGGTTTTGCAAAAGAGAGAGGATGACTGAAATTTGCTTGTGCAATGGGTTCTTCAAGACCTATACTCTGATACCATGTTGATTTTTAAATAAGCTAGGCTTAAGCATGATGTTCATTCCATTTTTAGCATTTTACTTAAACCATAAACAATTTGTTGTAGCAACCAAGATCACAAGAAGAAACACCATGCACAAGTACACAAGAAGTATCCTAGGAAACCCTTCTCAACAAGGGAAGAAAACCCATCCAATCCTTTTCTATATTCTTCAAGAGAAATACCTCCACCACCATAAAGAACTAGCACACAAAAGGGTGCTTCA
>ML861680.1:8713-24001 GCA_009831015.1 Picea engelmannii | reverse complement strand
ACCTCAGATTGGTTTGTTCTAAGATTTTTTCCTTACATTGTTTTCTTTTTTTTGTTAAAGAAAGTGTCTAAGCCTTCAAGAGATCTTGGTTCTCAGTATCAGTGGTCTCTTCCTGGTTTGGATTTTCTGTTTTTATTTGTCTCGGAGTTTTAGATATACATCCGGCCTGTATAAGGCCAACACACGTGCACATACCCTCTGGCTCTACATAGCTCGCGTGCACACGCTTGCTGTTGAATTGTCAGCAGTGTGCTTGTGAAGGATAGTTTTTGTTGAGGGTGAGGTAGTCATCCTTTCCCTTGAAAAGAGTTATACCTCTCAGGTTTTTTGAATCTCTGTCCTAGCATTCAGTAGCTTAGGTTTGATCTCGGCCATAGCTTTCTTTTTTCATTTAAAAGTTTTAATCAAAATTTTCTTTAGGGTTTTTAGACAAGTGTGAGAGTCCTTTTTTAAGTTGCTAGTGTGTGATTTCTTGAAGTGATTCTTTGCGATCTGTGATTAGGCCAGAAGTTTTTCTTGGTTTTTGACTTGTTGATATTTTTCCTTTTTTCTTTGAGAGAATTCAAATAAAAAAAAATTCTTTCATTTCTTTGTTTGGTTGAAAAGTGTTGTTTTGCATTAGTAGCCAAGGAAAATTCTTTTCTTTCATATGTTCTTGATAGTTTACTTAGATCGTAAGTAGCTCTTAGTCGAGTCAAATCCTTCTTTGAGTTTTCTATTCAAAATATCTTAGAAAATTAAAAAAAAAAAATTGAAAAGTTGTTGAAAATTTGCGTTAAGTGAAGGTTTTTTTTCCCAGCTTTCTATTCATTTTTATTTTCATCTTTCAAACATCACTAGTTTCACTTTCATAACCTTTGACATAATACAAGCCATAAAATTAACACTAAATCTAAAATTCATTAGAATTTTATGTTTGTAGGGTCAACCAATTAGTTTAGGATTAGGGCCTTGAATTAGGTTGGAGAGGAAACTCTTCAAGGCCATTAAAATCAAACATTGGAGTCTGAGTTAGGGAGCATCCAAGTCCAGTATCGTGAAAGTTATCTGGAACCCCCCTCTAACACAGGTATTAAACACAAGGTCACATGGGGAAAGGTTCCAGATATAACCCCTCCAAAGATGGACCAATCGTAGTGGAGAACACATATAAACGACTTGTCTTGGGATTCCGTCGATTGCATTTGCCACGTAGCTTCATGGGTCTCGAATCCGTTCGAGGTCCTCAGTTGTTTTCCAGACCACTTGCTCTTGATACCCTTGACAGCTTTTGGTCTTGATACCCTGATCATTGTGGTCTACCCGACTTTCGACTGTACCCGCCTGGTGGTTGTTCGCACGCTGGCAACCTAGTTGCCTATCTTTTCTAGGGACATACACAGGTGACTGTGGGGGTATACCATGGTACCTGGGATAGAAATCAGGCCACACTTTGCAGAGTATACCCTTAGGGTGCTTCCATGTTCGATTTTCACTTGCACCGGTAAGTTTCTCTAGTGTTGATTGTTGTAATTGTTCTTCCAATTAATTTAGTGTTTGCCTGTCTTATCTTATAGGAAATTTTTTAGTGTGTGTTGTTTTTGAACAACTAGAACTCCCTAGAGTGTCTTTGATCTTCTCACACAGTGGAGGATCATGAGCTCCGCTAGTCATGAAGGCTTCTTGGCCTACCGCCGGTTACACAGGAGTCACCCCCACCACCACTAAGGAAAAAACTAGACCAACAAGGGTCTTTTGAAGCAACCAGGTCACAAGAAATTGTGCCCGACCAAAATCCAGAGGAATCGACTATTTTAGACCTTGGAGTGAAATATTTTGGTCTAGTTTAAACCTCCACCACTAATATTTCGGCACCCACCATCGTACTGGTTCATCCTTATGAGTGCCAGATAGTGTCGCATGCAGCAATGGAAACAAATGTTGTTACTCCTTCTGGGAATTCTTTAATTCCCACTACGGTTGTCACCACAGGAGAGTTTCCACCTCCTAATCGACCGTCACTGGTCCGAGCCACCATGGTATTGACTGCCTCTACATCACACAGTGGTTCGATCCTGTCTCTGGTGGTGGTCACAACCCTTTTCCAACCAAGTGCCACAGGCCCTCCGTTCTCATACAGGATGCCTAGTTCAGGTACAAGTCCTGTAATTTCCTACTCCACTTCACAAACTTTAGGTCTAGAGGTAGGGAGCTCTAACGCTCCTCTGCAAGGCCACATGGGGGGCACTTCTGCTCCCTTTAACGCTTTCCCTTATAGAGGAGGTCATATTCCTCCTTCGTCCCCTTCGCTCGATGGCACTCACCAGCCTTCCACCGGGCCACCTGCACACCATAGTTTATTTGGAGCAGGGATTCAAGGACCACCTTCACATAATATGACAGTAGGTTCGACACCATTTTCTTTGTTCGGTGCATTTGGTAACAACGCATTCTCATCCACTGCTTTCCCGACTGGGGGCAATCCCAGTTTCAGACAACCTATTCCTATGCAGGGTACTATTCCTACACAGGGGGAACACCCAGGAACTTCTTCTGCATCAGGGCCTTGGAATTCTTGGCAGGGATCCATTCCCTCATCGGGAATGCCAATCTGGGGTGATTATTTTCACAATCAATGGAACCCCGGACAACGTACTATGCCTATCCCCATGGGACTGATATGGTGCAACCCTTCCCAAAGTCCTTTGAATGTAATGCATGCCCAACCATCTATGTCCTATTTTGGAAATTAGCTGATGATGTCTCCTCACACGCAAAATCCATACACTGGCCATGGCCATGGTTTTTACATGAACCCAGGCTAGCAGCCAAACTTTTCCTAGCAACCTAGTGCCAGTCAAACTCCAGGCCCCTTTTTCCCATGTTATCACCAACAACCCAAACTACCCTTCATGGAAACCTTGCATTTGCTAGACTTGACAAGGTTGTTGAATGACCCTATCTGTCATGATCCACGTTGGCCTTCTATGCTGACAAAGTTTCCTTCAGACATCCCAAAGTTTGAAGCCAAGCCTAACGAAGATCCAGGAGATCATGTGACTACCTTCCATATTTGGTGCTCATCTAACTCATTGAAAGACGACTCTGTATAGTTGTGATTGTTTCAATGTACTCTCATTGGGAGTGTCGTGAAATGGTACATTGAGCTCGATCTCTCAAGATACTCTTCCTTCGACGAACTGGCGATGGATTTCCTAAACCATTTCCAGTTACCTGTGAGATACGACGCTGGCACCGAATTGCTGGCCAATTTATCACAAACAAAAAAGGACCATATCTCTGATCATATCTGAGAATGGAGACGCTGAAAGCGTTTAATTAAGGTACCAATCCCACTAGCATGTGTTCTCGAGTGGTTCCTTAAGTCTTTGGTCCCACAGTTATCCAAAGACGTCGCGACGTCAGGAGTATTTTCTGAAGAAGACACCATCACGAGAGCTCAACAACTTGAGCTAATATATTCTCAGTCTGGTTTATTATACGAGATATTTCAAGAAGCACCACGCTCAATACTTGATAAAACCAGATAGAGAGTTGGACCACATGCCAATGGTATTGTTGGTTCAGCACAATCAACGCCCACTCAGAAATTAATGAAGCAGTTGCAGCAGATGTCTATACAACACACAACGGCTAGCCAAACTAATGCTTTGGCTGCTCCGCCTACCAAAATGTCATATGCACACACATTGCAATTGGCTAATCCAAAGGCCACCCAACAGCCCAAAGGAAAGAAAAAACAATGAAAGAAGAGTAAGGGGGATAAAAACCCTACCGATAATGTTGGCGTGGAAAACACTGAGAAATAGAAGGAAAGGTATCCATGCAACTTGTGCAAGGAAGACCACCTGACCCATCTATGTCCTTAGCTTGTAGAATCCCAAAAGTTTGTTACGCAGCAACAACCTGCTATGTTAACCAATCCATTTCAACCTGGGAAAAATCTAACCCAAGCCTCTACAAGCACGGAAGGGGGTAGCCAAGGACCCTCTCCGTCTTCAAACAATCCCGCATCCACAAATGTATATATGGTGAAGGGTGATTCTTTTATATCGACTAGAGTGCATGGATATAGTAAACCAAGCACTTCTAAGAAGGGCAAAGAATCCAAACTCCCATCTCTTCCTCTACAAATTGAGAAGACGTTGAGAAAAACAATGACACTCATCTCCAAAGGTGCATTCAAAAAATATTCTCACAACCCAAATGCAAGGGCCACCCAGAACTATTATGTGGTGGAAGATTTATCACAAAACCCTTGTGCGATGTCCACTTTGGAGGTCCTCCAAAGCTTCCCTTCCCAGAGGAAAGCCTTGTTAACTTCTTTAGGATCTACCGAGACTTGTAATCTAGGTACAATCATGTTGGATACAAATGTCTTAAAACCTTGTCTTCCTTACCACGTAGCATTTCAGATAGTAATGGCTTATCCCACGAAAACTTTTACTCAGAATATCTTCCACACGGTGGTTGATGAGGGCACCTCAACATGCATTATGTCGTTGGCATGTTGGAAGGCCATTGGCCAACTTGTTTTGTCTCCGTCACCTACTCTCCTCACTGATTTCGATGGTCATTCATTCTGACAACATGGTATCATTCCCTCTTTCCCCATGCAATTATGAGGGAAGACCGTGTGTGTTGAGGTAGAAGTAGTCGACGCACCCCTCGACTATAACCTCTTGTTAGGGAGGAGTTGGTCTTATTCCATGCAAGTTGTGGTTGCTACAGTTTTGTAGGTCTTGTTGTTTCCACACGAGGGTCGGATAGTGACCATCAATCAATTGTTTTTCTCCAGACCTGACCCTTCATTGGGGGCATCCACAGTCCCGATGATTGATAATCCTCAACCAGGCGTGGTCAACGTAGGGGTTGGTTTGTGCCCATCTTTGATGGGTACCTTCAATTACCCGCCCCCTCAAGGCGATATCAAGTTTATATCCAATCACCATAAGGTTGAGATTTTTCAAGTTTCTTCATTCTGCACGACTTACTTCGACGATCCATGGATACTTCCTTCCCCATCGATCACGATGGATGGGACAGGGCACACGGGCATGTCCATGCCCTTGTCCATAGCTAAAGTAGCATACTCTTTAGTCTAGCAAGATTCAGCCAACACTGATCCAACTACTGCACAAGAGTTCGATCCACTTCTAAATCCTATTTAGGCTCAGGGTTCTCTCGCTGACACCGATTCATTAGACTTAGTCTTTCCCTATGATGAAGCTATAATTGAAGCAATGACTACTCCAGAAAAACCATGGAAAGATCTTCATTGCAGATCATACTTCCTCCCAGAGTTAAGCAGAATCAAAGCTGGAGAATTCACCTTGACTATGATGGGAGATAGGTCTTGTCCTATTAATCCCTTAGCTACACATGAAGTTTATGCTAAGGGTAATATGGAAACTATCGTTGAAGCCTTACCAATCAATATCTTCTGAAACCTTGTCATTGTGGAGAATGTTTTCTTCGGAGTTGACTTATCCCCCGAGAGATTCAAATCTACATAGATATTTTTAAAGAATTCCGCGATGCCTTTTCCTGGTCTTATGAGGAAATTCCAGGCATTGATCCAAAAATAGTTGAACATGCACTCACAACTGCCCCTCTTCTTTGGCCAACTAACTATAACAAGGATTTCTTATTATATTTGGCTGCAGCAGAGTCAACCATTGGCATGGTATTAGTTTAGAAAGATGACTTGTTCTCAGAATATGTCATCTATTACCTGAGCCTAGGCCTCATAGGACCAGAACTCAATTATTCTCATATCGAAAAACTTGTGTTGGCAACAATCCATGTTGTTCAACGGCTCCCTCATTATGTTTTGTTTCACAAGACCACCATCATTGCTGTCGTGAATCCATTTCAGTACATGTTGACACGATGAGTAATAGGTGGAAAGATCAGTAGATGGATAGTTGTTCTCCAGGAGTTTGACTTAGATTTCGTTTCAGCAAAATCCAAAAAGTCATGGGTCTTCACAGAACTTATTTCGGAATTTTCGGTTGAGTCAGGTGATCTTGTGCCCGAAGAGTTGCCTATCAGAGGAGATATGTTTTTTATCACCTCTTCGGATCCCTCGTATGGAGATATACTTATCTATCTCCAGACTTTGAAGTGCCCCACCTCTGCTTCTCATGATGAGCGTCGACGCATACGCCATCAGGCTAAGAATTATCTCATACTTGATGATAGATTGTATCAGAGAGGTGTAGACTGCATCTTGCGCCAATGTCTCACTCATGAAGAAGCAATTATCATGCTTAACGATTGCCACACTGGAGCCTGTGGCGGTCATTTGTCTAGGTTGGCAATAGCCCAAAAGATTCTATGAGCAGGTTACTTTTGGCCGACACTTATCAAAGGTTGTATTGAATCGGTCAAGAAGTGCCACCCATGCCAAATCTTCTCTTGAAAGATGAGAGAACATCCCGCTCCCATGTTTCTTGTCATCACAGTTGGTCCCTTGACCAAGTGGGGGATTGATTACACTACATGCAACCCTCCTTCAGCAAGGGGGCACCACTATATCATTGTAGTTGTAGATTACTTCACAAAGTGGGTTGAAGCTATGCCAACGTTTAAATATGATGGAGAGACTGCAACTCTCTTTTTATTCAATTAGATAATAGAAAGGTTCGGCATCCCGAGTGAGATTTTCACTGACCATGGAAGTCACTTTTAGAACCATATGATGACCAAGTTAACATCAAATCTTGGGTTAGGGAAGGAACATTCATCACCCGACTACCCCCAAGAAAATGGTTAGGTGGAAGCTGTAAACGAATCTCCTAAGACCATCTTACAACGAACAATCAACTCAGTCAAGTCAAATTGGCATTTGATGTTATACTCGGAATTATGGGCCTACCAAATGTCTATTAAGGCTGCAACTGGTTTCTCACCTTTTCAACTCGTATACGAGTTGGAAGCAGTCTTTCCTATCGAATGTCAGATCCCGTCCCTAAAGTTGGCAGTACAATTATTGTCAAACACTTCTCCACTTGAAGAATGATTAGTATACCTTGAGTAGCGTCGTGATGCGTCCCTAGCCAACGAGGCTCACAAACATAAATTCAAGTGTCAGTATGATAGGTCTATTCATCCTCGGATTTTCTCTGAAGGCGACCTTGTCCTGGTCTATGACCAAGATAAGGACCCCCTAGGGGCAAGAAAATTCAAACCCATGTGGTTCGGGCCTTTCATCATAAAAGAGGTTTTAAAAAAGGGCTCTTATCGTCTGTTTGACTTTGAAGGGAATGCTTTGGTGGAGCCTAGAAATGGTCTCTACCTCAAGAAGTATTACTCATAGGCAGGTCACTGTGGGTAAATTTTTGTAACATATGTATAGTCTTTGTATTATTACTTTCTAGTTTCTTTTAGTGTTATGGACGTGTTGTTGATGTTATCTTTCATCACTGTGGCAGATGTCAAGTGGTTCCAAGGTGTTCATTGGGTATGCAAACGGTTTTATCCATCACACTCAGAGGCTTGCCTCCACAGCTTGGGTAATCTTTACACCTCAAGGCCAGTCATTATCTTCCGGAGATATATGCTTAGGTGACACCACAAACAATGTCACCGAGTATAGTGTAGTTATTGAGTTGCGTCGTGAAGCTTTGTCATTTGGTATCTCTCATCTCTGGGTCTATCTCGATGCTCATCCGATTGTGTCTCAGTTAAACAAAGTATACCGGGTTCATGATACAACTTTATATAGACAATTCCTTAGGGTACATCTCTTAGAACGAAACTTTGATTATATTACATATTTTCATGTTCCTAGGAGATTAAATCAAATTACTAATACTCTAGATAATCAAATTTTAGATTGGCATCTTGCACACATATGAAAAGACATACACATAAACATGTAAATACATTTTTTTGCAAAAATGATCCATAAGCCACGAAAAAACATACAAATCCATATATAATATCATAAAGTAACCAGAGTACACAGATGGATGCAAGCGCCTCAAAAATATGACCAATAACGAGTGATGGGGCTTATGCCCTCAAAATATATATACAAGTAGTGCTCCTGGCATGTGAAATGTCTAACTAAGGTCAGGGCTTGTGGGCCCTATTATACTGATCCACAGTGTTGGTTAAATGTCGAAACAACTGGACCCACGTCTGTGGTGCCCCCACTACATGAGGCTGCATAGATGGTGGTAGGTCCTCAATCTCTGCCATAGGGACCGTGCGAGTGAGTGCAGTAAAGTTCTTCTCAACCTGTCTCAATACCCTCTCAGCCTCCCTAGCTGGAAGATCTCCTGCTACTGCTGGTCCCCCTGCAGCAGCAGGTGCGGCCCCTAGCCGAGGATGATGACTGTTCCTCGCATAGTCAGAGGGTCACACTAGTCCCACATCTTCACACAACAAACACATATCCGTCAAATACTCTGGTATAACAAAAAATGATATATATAACAAAAACAACATAAAAATAACATATGTTTAACCAAAAAAAATAAAAATGATGGAGACTTACCCATCTCTCGTCGCTCCTCACCAAGAGGTATTGGTATCTCAGGATCCCTCGAAAAATCAATCCCTGCATAAGGGTAATCCTCGATAACTAGGATCGACCACGATAGCCAGGTGAAGAAATCATCATTGAAGGACTCATTAGTCATTCCACCACCCTGTCGTGGCAGCAATACTGCCCATCTACACATAGCTGGAAGAGAGGCCTGATGTCCTCGTACCACTACTCGAGGAATAAAACTCGGAACTCTCTCAAAGAAGAACGAGCACAGAACGGTCCCGAACCCAAACTTCCTCTATGTCCACAAACGGAAATCTGTCAACTGTCTCTTCATACACTCAAGCAATGTGGTACTCCAATCAAATATTTGTGCATTTAAGCACTGGACTGCACAATTCATCTATGCACGGGATGCCTGATGTAGAGCCACATAACCAGTTATTCACCCAATAAGAAACACTATCGCCTGTAGCGATAAGTCAGTAATGTTGCTTATGGGCACCTGTGAGCTCGAGCGGTCTGTATCAGCCTCACAGTAAAGACCTATCAATTTCGCTATGTTATGCGGCCCTGAAGGAAAAGTCTAGAAGTTGACTGGTTCCCCTCTCCGGGAGAGGCCAGTCAAAAAATAAATGTCCTCGGTCGTGGGCACCAGTGACTGCCCCTCTAACATGAATGCCTCTGCATCTGAATGCCAGTAGTCAACCAAGGCATTTAGTATCCTAGGTTGTGCCCAAATAGAAGGACATAAGAAGAACTTGAGTAACCCACATTGCATCAAGGTAGCCATAGCATTGGGGTCTTCCCCGACCAACTCACTAACCTCTTCATGCTCTCTTTCTCTCCAATGGACATACATCTTGCAAAATACCAAGGTTCAGGAGGGTTAACCCTTGTTTTTTAAGTTTTTTTCATTCTAAAAGGGGGTCCACGCGGGTTGTAATACTGACCGTCGCATGTACATGCATGCAGGGCTTAGTCTACTCGAATGTACATGTGGTCTGTCCTGAGATAGCCCGCGTGGACCTAGGGCCGACCTTTTGAAGGTTGACGCCCCCCCAAAAAATGAAACCTAAAGAAAAAAGAAAGACTTAAAATGAAAGATAAGGGAGTTTATACTTACCTGGTCCTGATAGAAGTTTGTTTCGTCCACTATAGCTCTCGGAATAACCACTTTTGACAAAGGGCTTTTTTTTGCTCCAGAGTCAATTTCCAAATCAACAATGGTGATAATGAGCTGCTAGCTTCTATTTATAGATTTTTTGGCCTCTTTTTGTCACTTTTTTTGCCTCCCTTATCATTTTATTTAAACCAAAAACCATTTAGAGTAATTCAAGAGTTGCATGGGAGGGATATGATCGGGTATCGGGACAGTTTTTTGGAGTTTTGGGTAATTTTCGACGGTCCTTGAAAAAACAAAATTCCGAGGATCAACTTGAACATGTAGGTTAGGTTTCTACCCTAAATTTTGTATCTCATTGTCTTTTTCCTTTACCATAGGATCGATTCCATCAGGTTGCAACACAAACCCATCATAGCTGCTTTAGAAGTGTCACAACTTGGTGGTAGAGCTTACTGGAACATGGATGCCCTAGGTAGATCCTGGTTGCATTATGGTATCCATGCTGTTTTTAATCACTGTAGGCTCAGGAGTCCTTGTTGTTTTTCCTGATTATGAGTTTGAGTCTCATTTGCATGATTCCTTTTCACTCTTGACATCACCCTCGAGACTCCCAAAAGATATAACGGGTCTTCTTTTAAGCCCTTTTCAGACCCTCTAAAAATGAAAAGATTATCGAGCGATCTTGTGGCCTTTCACGCTCGTTAAACTGAAATTTGAAGTCACGTCTATCCAGTGGTAGTTTACCCCTTTTTCGATCCAGACGGTCAACTGTACGAACACAGGTATACTCTATGGAACTTCAGTTCTCTAGAAGAGTACCCTCAGGTATAATTTTACCCCTTTTTCGGGCCTGAGGGACTAAACTTACGAAAAAGGAACCCCCTCAAAGTCCATAATTAAGCTCTATTCAGACACCCTAAAATTGAAAAGATCGCCAAGTGACCTTATTCTTTCACACTCATTAAACTAGTCTAGAAGAACATTCCTGACAAAGTCCATAGTTAATCTTTTTTCAGACACCTTAAAAATGAAAAAATGGTATAGTGATCTTGTCCTTATCACACTCGTTAAAATGGTTTTGAATAGACGTCTTGTCGGTGCTAGTTTACCCCTTTCTCGAACCGACTAGACTACCTTCAAAAAAGGTACCCCAATGGAGTCTCCTTTTACATTTTTTCAGACTCTCTAAATATGAAAAACCGCCAAGCTTACCTTCTCTGGGCTCATTAAACTTACATCGAAGGACGTTACCATTGTGTGTTTTGTTAATCACATTTTCATACTCACGTCTTTGGCCTAATGTCGGCTCCATGTTGCTCTCAAACTGAACCATCTGAAGCATGTCTTATATGCAAGCCCTGTAGAATTTTTCCTCTGCGTCTTGATACCTTTGGCCCCTTGAGGATTTTTCCCGAGTGTCCTTTTCTTTCATATGTCTCTTTGGCCTGAAAATCCTTGTGTTCCATGCGCTTGGAACTAGTATGTTTGTGACACTCGATTCTCCTTTCTAGCATAACATTATTTTATTCCTTTTTCCAAAATTATTGAAAAAGACAAAAAAAATCAAATGTACCCTAAAAAGAGGAAGGGAAAAGTATTTTCTTTATTGACAGCATAATGAGTCACCCTTGGATAAAGCACATCTGTCTGTTTGTTTATCAAACCCTGGGATTTAATATGACCTTAGGAAGATTTTCTCGCTACATAGAGTTGTGTCCTCCTCCATTTGGTTATTCTTTCGAACATATGGAGAGTTTGCGTTGCCTCCTGCCTCGTAAACTTATGTTAATGCCATGCTGCCTGAGTCTCATCATTTGTTGTGTTGTTGTCCAAGGGAAGTTTGTCACCAAGCCTGATTCGGCCCCTCTGCAGTTTGTCTCTTTCCCTCATACTCGGCCATCCTGAATGTCCAATCAAGTCCTTGTTCGAAATCAATGAAGCCTTCATTCTGATCATCAAGATTATCTAGTTCATGACCGACGATCCATTGAAGACCTCTGGGTAGTAAATTCATACACTCATATTCCACTACTACCTGAGTTTTGAAGATTTTTTGAAGTTGTTGCTCGAGCTCTGAAGATCTCATCTCCAGCCATTAGGCTGTATCGGCTTCTAGAAGATGGATACTCTATATGTATATCTTTTTTATTTCAATATGTAGCTCCACTGTGTATTGTTCACTGTTACACTTTATATAGTTATTTGACATGGATTTATAGTGTATTTGATTGGTAGCCATGATTCTATTTTATATCGAGCATGGGTATGCCTGCCTTGATGAGACAATTGTTATTTTTCAAATGGTGCCTCCCAGTTCCTAGTCCATGGGCCCACCTATTCGGCACATCAGTAAAGATTGGTAATGTATTTCGGCCATCGGATGGTCTTCTGACCTCACACATTACTGGGCATCTGTTATAACCCTAATTTGCACCAGACATGCTTACCTGGCATCAGGCCATCTCAGATTCCTTCTTTGCCAAAACATTGTTGAAAAACTCTTTAAAAAAACCTCTTTTATAAGGGCCCACGTGCCCTACTCCATTACTGCACGCGTGTACATGCTAGCTGACCTAAAACAACCTACGTGTACCTATGAAATCATGAAAAAAGGAAAGTTGCCAATGGAACACATAGCTTTGGGTGAGTTAACTAAAACTCTCGGCCATGCATGGCTGAGTGTTCATCCAAATACCTAGCTGCTTCTAGCCTATAAAAGAAGGGTTAGGGGTCCCATTTGGAGGAGGAGAATAATAGTAAAGAAAATCTACCCAATTTCACATTCCCATTGTCCCAATCCTTTATCCATCCTTGTGCAAAGAGAGATACAGAGCAAAGAAGTTGGAGGACATTTGAAGAGGAGCCCAGGATCAGGTTCAAAGAGTGGTGGCCGATCTCGACATTGTAAGTTGATTCATTAAAGTTAATAATAAAGAAATGCTTTTCCCATCCCACTATATGAGTTCTTCATAGTTTAGTGAATATATGTTTGAATCTCTAACCCATTAATCTGTAGAACAAATGCATGTAGATTTTGTTTCTTGTTTTGTACGCAGGTCAATCTTAGGAGGATAACTGCTAACAAGTGATCAAGCATGAAGAAGGATTGACATCGAACGTCCGGAACAAGGTATGTTCGTTTAACCATGTATTTGCTTAAAATAAATGGGGATTAGGTCTGGGACGATGGTAAAAAGTAGGATTCTTTTGGTCTCATATGAATGCATGATATAACCCTAAATGCTAGTCTATAGGGGGATTTCCCACCACAACACCTTTGCTACTAATCGATATTTGTATTTATCCACTTTGACTTCTGCATTCATCTTCTTTTTAAATACCAATTTGCTTCCAATGTGATTTATTCTAGTCGACAAATGCACTATATCCCAAGCCTCATTCTTATCCAAGGATGCCATTTCTTCATCCATGGCCTTTTTCCAGAGCTTTCCATCCTCTGAATCCACTACCTCCATGAAATTTATAGGATCACCATCAGTAATAGACAAATCAAAATTTGAATGGAAATGAGATGGAGTATACCTTTCCCGTAGCCTTATTTCTTGATCTAGTCTCCTCAATACTGCAGTATGAAGATCTTCTTATTCTAATTCTTGTTCTTCTCTAGAGTCTGATTCATCATCCTCTAAATCAAACTCCATTTTCTCTGGTTCTTCCTTACTTGGTAGGACTTCCTGTTTGACAACATCCTTCATTTCTCCAAATACCACATCTCGGTTATACACAACCTTTAAGACCATATTTATACCCAATAAAGATACACTTTGCATCCTTCTTATATAGCGTACTCTTGATTTCCTTTGGAACATGAACATAGGCCTCACAATCAAATACCTTGAGATGTGTGAGAGAGGTTTTCTTACCAGTCCATACCTCTTATGGAGTATTTTCATCCAATGTTGATGAGGGTGGTTTGTTGACTAGGTAACATGCAATACCCACTTTCTTTCTCCACAATTCTTTCCCCAACATCGCACCACTGAGCATGCACCTTTATTTTTCCATCAATGTCCCATTCATCCTTTATTCAACTCCATTCTACTAAGGTGTATATGGAGTAGTATTTTGTCTTTATATACCATACTTCTTAAATAGTTATTCAAATTCATTCTCGTAGGAATCTCCGCCATTATCTGTCCTCGACACCTTAATTATTTTTTTTGTTTGATTCTCAACAAGAGCCTTAAACTCTTTAAACCCATCAAAGACTTCAGATTTATTCATGAGGAAATATATCCAAGTATTCCTCGAGAATTCATCTATAAATGAAACATATTACAAACATTTTCCCAATGATGGAACTGACACAGGTACAAACACATCACTGTGAACTAGCTATAAAATTCCTTTTGCCCTCATTGCACAAAAGGGAAATATTAACCGATTATGATTCCCATATACACAATGTTCACAGAAATTATAATCCAGAGAGCATTTAGACATACCTTCAACCATACCTTTACCGTGAAGTAGTCGAAAACCCTTCTCTCTGATATGCCACATAATAACCTTTTCTCCAAATACTATAAGCGTTCTTTCATCTTCAGCTCCAATATCATGAACAATGGAACTATTACACCCATCACTAATGCTTCTTCTTTGTAGCTTATACATATATCCAAAATGAACTACCTTCATCAACACCATTTCTCTTCGAACCATCCTTTAGGTTTCCTTTTCAAAAAGTGTTTCACCCTTGCATCGTCCATTTTTCTTGCAAAATTCAAATTTCTTGCCAATCTTGGGATGTGAAGAACACCGTGTAGTGTTCTAAGACTGCCATCTATGAGCCTCAACTTGACTTTTTCCTCGACCTATGATTTTGGTTGTCGAGTCATCACCAAGGAAAACATTACCTCCATCATACCTTTCATATTCACAGAACCACTCCCTATGGGGAGTCATGTGAAAGCATGCACCTAATTCGACCAACCATGACTCATGATATGATCATGTGTTCTTGAATAATACAAGTATGTATCCCCTCCTTACTTGGAGGTATTTTCTTTTGTAGAAAGAGATTCTTAAGATCCCTTATTTTTCTCAACTTTGGATCTACATTGCTTCTTGTAATGGCCTTCTTTTCCACATCTCCAACATACATTTACAAACTTTCTAGGAGACTTACATCTTCCCTTAGACTTAAATATCCTACTTGAGGACTTATATATATTTATTTCCTGGGAGTGACCTCTTGAAAATAATGCATCTTTTCTCTATCCTTCCATGTTCTTCCATCCTATCTCCTCTGACAACAAGGATGAGCCCACTTCATAAAAATTCAAGGCATTTATATTACTACCTATGGCCACAGCCATACTATCCCACGCATCTGGTAAAGAGAACAGTAAGCTGATACACTTATATTCATCTAAAATTTTAATCTCAACAGATACTAATTGAATTACCACAATATTGAAGGCATTAAAATGGTCTACCACTAAGTCTCCATCTCTCATCCTAAGGTCATACAACTTCTTTCTAAGAAATAGTTTATTTACTAGGGACTTAGACTAATAGAACTTCCCCAACTTATCCCATAAATATTTCTCTATAGCTTCCTCTGACACATTTAGTAATATTGAATCTGAGAGACAAAGTTGGATTGTTCTCTTTGCCTTCCGATACAACTTTTTCCAGT